>BKZX01024948.1:187-13534 GCA_014362285.1 Fagus crenata | reverse complement strand
GCAAATGCCTTCGTGGACCTCTCTGATGACGTAATTCGCTTCTTCTGGCGATAAACATCTGAGGTGTGGTCGAGAAAAGCCCATTTTGTAGAGAATGCCGTCCAAAAGTTGGAAGTGGGAAGCTCTTATCCTTAGCTTGCGTGCTTCCATCTTATCTGTGGGCAACCTCCCTTCCTTTAAGTAACGGACTATGGGTGACATCCACGAGACATTGTCCTTGATGGCATTCACTGTTTCTTCTTCAATGGACGGTCGTCCTAGTATTTCAAGGAAGCCGTCGCACTCTTCTCCTGAGGATGCTGATTTGGCTAGACGGTCGGCATCTACATTTTCTTCCCTTGGGATTTGGACGAATTCCACTTTCTTAAAGTGTGGGAGTAAGGTCTGGACGACCTTCAAGTATTTTTTCATCCTGTCTTCCCTCGCTTCGTATTCTCCTGTTATTTGTCCTATGACCAACTGGGAATCGCTTTTGAGGGTCAGATTCTTAACTCCCATCTTCTTTGATAGTTTCAGCCCGGCTAGAAGGGCTTCATATTCTGCCTCGTTATTCGTGGCACGGAAGCGTAGTTGAATGGCATACTCGAATTTATCCTTCTCTGGTGAGACGAGGATGATTCCTGCTCCACCCATTTCTTTGGTGGACGAGCCATCAATGTTCACCGTCCAGATCTCGAGCTGTTCTGGTTCACCTTCTTCTTCCCATGGGTGTGTGAATTCCGCGATGAAGTCTGCCAGGGCTTGTGCTTTTATCGCAGTGCGAGGCCGGTAGTCAATGTCAAACTCGCTCATTTCAATGGACCATTGAATCAGTCTTCCAGCCACATCAGGTTTGTTCATGGCCTTCCGGAGGGGGTAATCAGTCAACACCACTATTGAGTGGGCCTGGAAATATGGCCTGAGTTTCCTTGATGCGATCAGCAAGGCGAAAGCCAGTTTCTCCATATTGGAATATCTTTCCTCGGCTCCCTTCAAAGCTCTGCTTGTGTAGTACACAGGCTTCTGGACACGCTTTTCTTCGCGGATAAGTGCCGAACTGACCGCAGATGATGAGACGGCCAGGTATAGATATAACTCTTCGCCTGTTTTTGAGGGGCTGAGAAGTGGTGGAGAAGACAAATATACCTTCAGCTCCTCAAAAGCACGTTGGCATTCTTCTGTCCACTGGAAGGCCTTCCGGAGGACCTTGAAGAATGGGAGGCATTTATCCGTGGATCTGGAAACAAACCTGTTCAGGGCAGCAGCTTTTCCTGTCAGGCTTTGAACTTCCTTGACGGTCGTCGGGGGGCTCATTTCTAGGATGGCCTTGATTTTGTCAGGATTGGCCTCTATCCCGCGTTGAGATACCATGAATCTGAGGAATTTACCCGAGGATACACCAAAGGCACACTTTTCTGGGTTCAACTTCATGTTGTAGGTCCTCAGGGCCTGGAAGGTCTCTTTCAAATCTGTGAGATGGTCTTCATTTTCCTTGCTTTTGACTAGCATGTCGTCCACATAAACCTCCACATTTCTTCCTATTTGATCATGGAACATCTTGTTCACCAGTCGCTGGTAAGTGGCCCCGGCATTTTTAAGACCGAAAGGCATTACCTTGTAGCAAAAAAGACCGCGGCTTGTGATGAAGGCCGTCTTCTCTTGATCTTCCTCTTCCATCCGAATCTGGTTATAGCCAGAGAAGGCATCCATAAAACTAAGTAGCTTATGTCCAGCCGTAGAATCTACTAGTTGATTGATTCTTGGAAGGGGATAACTATCCTTGGGACAAGCCTTGTTCAAGTCTGTGAAGTCGACACACATCCGCCACTTTCCGTTGGGCTTTTTGACCATGACAACGTTAGCCAGCCATTCAGGGTAATAAACCTCCCTGATGAAGCCTGCCGTTAACAAATTATCTACCTCCGCCATTACGGCTGCATTCCTTTCAAGGGCGAAGACTCGTCTCTTTTGTTTGATGGGATGCATGGAGGGGTTGACCTTTAGCTTGTGGACCATCACTTCGGTGCTAATACCTGGCATGTCTTCATGACTCCAGGCGAAGACATCCGCATTTTCCCTCAAGAATTGCACTATTGAGCCTCGTATTTCTACTGGCATGGTGGTCCCTATTCTGGTCTTTCTTTTCTCATTGCCTTCTGTCAGTGTGATTTCTTCCAATTTTTCTGTTGGTTCAGCGAAGTTCCGTCGCTCTTCTACAATCAACGTCTGGTGGACCTGGTCTGTACTTACAGAAGTCAAGTAGCACTCCCTTGCCATGGCTTGGTCTCCCTTCATTTCACCTATACCATGCTCCGTTGGAAAACGAACCAAAAGGTGGTAAGTTGAGGTGACGGCTCGAAGGCGGTTCAGAGTAGGACGTCCAATTATCACATTATAGGCTGATGGGCAATCTACCACGAGGAACTCAACCCTTTTCGTTGCTTGTTTTGGGTAGGTGCCAGCTATGATTGGAAGAGAAATTATTCCTAGTGGGTAAACACTGGTACCTGCGAAACCAACCAGTGGAGTTTCAATGGGTCGTAATTGATCCTTGCCGATTCTCATTTGTTGGAAGGTCGTCAAGTAAATGATATCCGCCGAACTGCCATTGTCGATCAAGACGCGTCTTGTTGAATAACCTGCGATTTCTAGGGTGACGACCAAGGCGTCATCATGAGGGTGAACGACCTTCCTAGCGTCTTCTTCAGTGAAAGTAATTGGAAGGTCTTCTAGTCTGGGAGTCTTGTGGGCCTTCTGTGTTACCAACACATTATGTATCTAGCGAGCATAAGCCTTTCTTGAGGAACGGGAGGTTCCTCCTGCTGCCATTCCACCATTTATCATGTGAATTTCTCCCATTGGGGGCCTGGGACGGTCTTCCACTGGAGGTCTTTGGGGTCATGCTTGTGGTGGACGACCTTCTCTTTGATCCCTCTCAACGAATCGCTGCAGTTTTCCTTGTTTAATCAATTCTTCGATCTGCCGTTTTAGGTCGTAACAATCTTCTGTATTATGACCATGATCCTTATGAAAACGGCAATATTTGTCTTTTGCCCGTCTATCGGGGTTTGTGAGCAGTTTTCCGGGCCATCTCAAGGCTGGGTCGTCTTTGATCTGCATGAATATGCGATCCACAGGGGCGTTTAGTGGGGTGAAATGGTTGAACCTCTCGTTTGATCCCCTTCTGTTCCTGTCTTCTCGTTTCTTGCCTTGATTCCTTTGCATTTTCGGTTTCGACTCAAGAGTCTCATTTGGACGGTCGGCATAGTCATTTCTTCTTTTCTTTCCCGTATCTCGGGCTTGAAGGGCGTCTTCTCCATTCATATATCGTTGGGCCTCGTACATCATTTCTGACATGGAGGTAGGGGGATCCTTGTAAACTGAGAACAAAAAATCTCCTGATTGGAGGCCGGAAATGAATGCTATCAGAACCATTTTGTCATCTGCCCCATCCACCAATAAAGTCTCTTTGTTGAATCTGGTGAGATATGACCTCAAGGTTTCGCCCTCTCTCTGTCTGACATTTAAAAGGTGCGTGGTAGGTCTTCCACACCGTTGCCCACCAATGAAGTGATTGAAGAATGAATGGCTTAGCTGAGCGAAGGACCCCACAGACTCGGGTATCAGCTTCTTAAACCATATTCTAGCTGGTCCCTTGAGTGTGGTTGGGAAGGCACGGCACATGATCTCATCCGGAACCCCTTGAAGACACATCATGGTCTTAAAAGACTCCAAATGGTCGAGGGGATCCTTGGTACCGTCAAAATTTTCTAAGGAGGGCATTCGAAACTTTGATGGAAAGGGAAAAGAAATTACCTTCTCCGTGAATGGGGAGTCCGTTCTGTGTACGAGGGTGTCCAGGTTTCTGGTCGCCTTTCCTTTAAATTCATCCTTCATTTCTCCCAATTGCGCCTTCATAGCCCTTATTTCTTGTTCCCATTTCGCCGATGATTCTTCATAGGGCACTCTTGTGTGTTCACCCTTTGTCTCGTCTTCCTGTTCTTGGCGGTGTTCTTGTTGTTGCTCTTGTTGTTGCTCCTGTTGTTGCTCTTGTCGAGACTCGGCGTCGCCTCTCTCCTTGCTCTTCCCTTTGTCCCTTTGCTTCTCCTTTTCGGTTTCATGCTGTTGGAGTTTTTGGTTGAGGGTCTGGTTTTGCCAGGTGAGCTCTTGAAGGTTGGCCGTGAGGTCTCGCACTTGCTTCTCCATTGCAGCCATTTCTGGAGATTGACTACTAGAAGGGAGCAACTGTGCATTAACTTCCATTGATTGCGTCCTGACCATGCAGTCTTTTCGTATAGGAGTGGTGAAAGCTGAAACGCGTTTCCCACAGACGGCGCCAGCTGATGTTGCTGGAAAATCAGTGACTGCAGTCAGTCGAACTTGGGGATGGAAGACCTGCAAGACAAAGAAGCTGATCGGAAAAGGCACCGGTTTGGGGCCGGCCTAGGGGGCTCCGATGCCTTTGTCAGTACTAGTTGGCAGAGAAAACTCGAGAGCTTAATTCTGTATTAAAATTGTACTGTTCATACCTGAGGAGAGGAGAGAGGAAAGGCTTTATATACCTTCTGTTTATGGCACGTGGCCTTCCAGGGATCGTTGGATCTGAAGACATGTGGAGCATTAACAGCCCTTCACTTGGAAGGCCGGTACTCGTCTGGTTGGTAGTGCTGTGCGACGTGCATGGGCTTGGTTCCCTAGATTCGTGGAAGACACCTGTTGCAGGTGGTGAATCAGCTCGGTGAGCTGTCTTGCGGGATTCCCGTAATGGATAAGGATTGAGTCTTGGACTATTGGAGCTGTTGGTTATACATCAGAGATGGTCGTCCTTCATCTGGGTATTTGGAAGGTCTTCCTTCTTTAGACGCTGGAAGGTCGTCCTTCTGTACTTAGGAAAAAGATGTAAAATATCCATATCAGATCATTATCAAAAAGACAAGTTTAATTTGTTGAAGTGGAAGTGTTGTGCAAAACACATGAGGTAGTGCTCCTTATAGACTAAAAGAAAATTATTAAGAAATCAAACTTTGGATTTGAAAAACAAGAAGGTACACACAAGGCAAGAGAGCAAGGCTTCAATTGAATTAATTATTTTCTCAATTGACAATAGATGGTTGGATGATATAGTTACAGGAAAATAGGGTGTGCCTTGGCAAATAACAATCTTATGTAATTGAAGACCTCTGAGGTTTGCTGGCTCTAGGAATGCAAACATTTGTATTTAGTACATAAAAAAGGTGTTGTCAAAAACAAGACCCCTGGCAACCTTGGTGACAAAGTCTTATGTGCAATTTTTTTTTTTTTTTTTTTTTTTTCATGTAATACTAACTATAGTGGTTAGAAGTTTTTTTGTATGCTATTAATCCTACTCTTCTTTGTACTTTCTTTACCACATAACCAAAAAAAACAATGTAAGTTCCTATAATATAAATGTGAGATCTCTCTCTCTCCCTCTCTCTCTCTCTATATATATATATATATATATTTTTTTTTTTCTTCTTTTCTTTTCAAGATTTATAAAAAGCTTATAGAAAATGTCCAGGCCTATATTCAAAGGGTTTAAAGATATTTGGTCAAAGGTTGGAATTTATCTTCTTTACAAGGTTTGTAATCATGTTTGTATTGATACATTGATTGTTGATGGTTTAAATATAGATCTTATTTTCGAAAATGGATTTTTTGGGTGTGTTTACTAAGTTCTTTTTTAACTAAATAATATATATTTTTTCTCTTACCTTTTTAAAAGTGCGTAGGTTAGCCATTAGTGGTTGATTATTGTGTAATGTGTAGCAAAGTGTTAAATCTTTTTGTTATATATGTGTATTTTGCTATTCACATATAAACTATCATAGGCTTTGAATGCAATGATTTTGAAGAGTTTTTTTTCTTTAAAATTGTTACCTATTGATTTGATCCTAGATCATGTATACAATGCTTTTGTATAAATGTTAGGTGAAGAATTATCATGTATTATTAGATGAAATAAATAGTCATTTAAATTCAAGTGCTCTTTTTTGTTCTTTGGAATTAAAACAAATCTAACAACTTTTCATTGAGATTCTCATTTTACTTTTTTATAGTTTTTTATTAACATTACGATGTTCACGCAAAATTAAAAAGCTTATATATATATATATATAAAATTTTTCGTGCATCGCTCGGGTTTGCGACTAGTTATTATTATTAAATGGTGGGTTGCATGTTGTATTCCCTATCTTTAAGAAAGTTCTCAAATTTGTTAGCCAATAGAAATCTAAACCAACTAAAAGTCTAAATTGTATAAATAAATAATGTTAGGTGTGTTTCTTGCAAATTTTTCTTTTCCAAATTTAAAAATGATAAAATCTTACTTTCTATATTTAATCTCATCACTTTAAATTTTTTCAAAAGTGACATGATAATATTGCTTCCCTCTACTGCAGGGCAAGTTGGTCCCACCTCTCTTTCTTTAAAGCAGGCTTTTCACCGAGAGGTGTGGTCCTAAGGAAGCATCAACTAATTGATGGATGTGTGAAGTAAAAGAATCTTTTTTTATTTTTTGAATCTCACCATATGATATAAATAAAAGAGTAATGTTATGTAATATGTATATATTCATAACATGTTAAGATGGTTCATTGTGATTGGAGTAACATTACTTTTATATGGATCCATCATTAACACAATTTTTATTATATACTAATCACAATAAATCACATCTACGGTTATGAAAATTTTTGTGCAAATAAATTTTATGTAAATGAAAACAAACAAATCAATAAGAAAAAATAAATAGATGTTCAAAGAAGGAGCTAGATTGTGTATCTTGTGAACATCCCTTTTAAGGACAAAAATTTCACCAAAACAATTAAGCAATAAAAAAATATAGGAGAGGGAGAGAGTACTGTGCTGAGTTTCTTTCAGCTTTTGATTTTTCTATGCTTAAAGTTCTACCACATATTATTTCCGAGACTAAGTCTTGTGGATGTCACGGTCCATTATTTGTGGGCCCTTAGGTAAATTTGGTTATGTATCAATTTTCTAACTGTATTCAACGAAAGAAATAATAATTTTAATGTTAAGTCAAATGAAGTACTGTCCAAGTTGAAGTTGTTCTACTTGACTGAGTCTTATTCACATTTAAAAAAATGAAAACAACACTTTGACAATAATTTTGTATTTTTTAATTTATTTCATGCCATAAATATGTACTATTGACGAAACGTCCAATTCTACTCATTTTAAAGTTCCAATGGTTATATTAATAGCATAATCAATTGGTTGATTAGGATGATACTAATTGAAACAAAAAACTAATGGTGTTATGTGTAGAAATGTCATCTGAATCTGTGAATTTTTTATTTAGAGAAGTTTAGGACCAAATGGATACCGGCTTACCTGCAAATCTGTGAATTCTAATTGTATAATAAAATGGATTTTGGTTGAGATGTCAAACACTTAACATGCAGTTTGTCATGAATTTGCTTATTTATTGATCCATGCCTAAAGATATTGTACTTTTGTACATTTGTCCTATGCTATATGCCTATATAAAAACAGTTAATCCCATTTTTGCCCTTGCACGTGAAGTTGGTCGGCCACTTAGTCCTTCCCACCTAATGCACGAGTCATAACCAAGTCCTAATGCACAAGTCATAACCAAGTCCCCTTCCCCAAAATACACGGCCACCTAATGCACAGGTCATAACCAAGTCTCCAAGTCTCCTTCCCCAAAATACACGGCCACCTAATGCAAAAGTCATAACCAAGTCTCCTTCCCCAAAATACACGGCCACCTAATGCAAAAGTCATAACCAAGTCTCCTTCCCCAAAATACACGGCCACCTAATGCTAGAAATGCATGACTCATGACCAACACTCCTTCCCCCAAATTACAGCCAGTTAATTAGTCCTTCCCCTGATGGCCACTTAGTCAAGAAAATAATTGAAAGGACAGCAAACATCATAACCTTCGATGCGACAAGTATAGAGACAGTAACTAAAGCAATTAAAATGAAATCAACACCAAAGATTGTGCATATCCAACCAATAGGCAATAAATTTACAGCTGGCAATGACTTCCAGTCATATTGTACAAATCAGAAATCAAATCCCACATCAAATATATTTCCATGGCCTAGCTATCCATTTTGTCCCCTTTTTAAAATATTGTCCTCTGAATTAATTGGAGAACTTTTCTTGGACAAAAATAAATCAAAAATAAATCAAGCAAAGTTGAACATGAGATAATAATAATAATAATAAATAAATAAATAAAAAATCAGCCAAATATTCCTTTTTGTTCTATAAATATCTCTCAATCGATTTCAAGTCATTCATTCCCTTTTATTCTTTCGTAGTAAAAGTCCATCCTTCACCCACCAACATAATGACACCCATTTCACAAAAACTGCGCTTCAACAAATTCATTTCATCTTTACTTTTCTTCCTCCTTGCTATCATCATCCTTCAATTGGTTTCCTCATCCACTGCTTCCGTTTTTCCGGTAACTTTTCCTTTCGTTTACACTAATAGTACAACAGTAAAAGAAAAAAAGGAAGCGGAGGCTCTTCTAAAATGGAAAACTAGCCTTCACATCAAAAGCCAATCTCTCTTGTCCTCATGGGCTGGAAGCACTCCTTGCAATTGGGTTAGAATAAATTGCGACAATTCTGGAAGCGTCACCCATCTAAACCTTTCAACTTACGGTTTGAAAGGTACGCTTCAAAATCTTAACTTTCAATCCTTTCCCAATCTACTTAGTCTTGACCTTGCTTCCAACTCACTATATGGGACCATTCCCTCAAATATTTCTCACCTCTCTAAACTATTTGTTCTTAATCTTTCAGCTAATCAATTCACTGGTGCTATCCCTACTTCACTTGGAAACATAAGAAACCTAACCCTCCTATATCTTTATACGAACCAACTTTCTGGTTCTATCCCTCAAGAATTAGGATTGCTAAGTTCTTTGAGTAAGCTTGCATTATATTCAAACAATCTCACTGGTGTCATCCCTGCTTCTCTTGGAAACTTAAGGAACCTAACCCTTCTATATCTTGACGAGAACCAACTTTTTGGGTCCATCCCTCAAGAATTAGGAATGCTAAGTTCTCTGAGTGACCTTAGGTTATCAGTTAACAATCTCATTGGTGTCATCCCTGCTTCTCTTGGAAACTTAAGCAACCTAACCCTTCTATATCTTTTTAGGAACCAACTTTCTGGTTCCATCCCTTCAGAATTAGGAATGCTAAGTTCTCTGAGTGACCTTGAGTTATCATCAAACAATCTCACAGGTGTCATCCCTGCTTCTCTTGGAAACTTAAGCAACCTAACCACTCTATATCTTCATACGAACCAACTTTCTGGTTCCATCCCTCCAGAATTAGGAATGCTAAGTTCTCTGAGTGACCTTGCATTATCATCAAATAATCTCACTGGTGTCATCCCTGCTTCTCTTGGAAACTTAAGCAACCTAACCACTCTATATCTTCATACGAACCAACTTTCTGGTTCCATCCCTCCAGAATTAGGAATGCTAAGTTCTCTGAGTGACCTTGCATTATCATCAAATAATCTCACTGGTGTCATCCCTACTTCGCTTGGAAACTTAAGCAACCTAACCACTCTATATCTTCATACGAACCAACTTTCTGGTTCCATCCCTCCAAAATTAGGAATGCTAAGTTCTCTGAGTCACCTTGCGTTATCATCAAATAATCTCATTGGTGTTATCCCTGCTTCTCTTGGAAACTTAAGCAACCTAAACACTCTATATCTTAAAAAGAACCAACTTTCTGGTTTCATCCCTCATGAATTAGGAAAGTTAAGTTCTCTGAGGAAACTTTTTTTATCCTCAAACAACCTTACAATTGTACAATAACCTAATTGTTGGTCGTATGACTAGAACTAACTCTACAAAAGTGGTCAAGACCAATGCTCAACCAAAACAACTCCTTTTAAGTATTGAAGTATATGAAAAAAATGATGGGCTCATTCATACTCACACAACACTCATCCCTGTCGCCCCTCACCTGCTCTGCTTTACCATTCCTCTCTCTCTCGCTCGACATGACTACCTCACCTCCATTGCCGCCCCTCACCAGGCCACTTGCTTCCCTTGTCGTTCCTCACAGAGTCACTCTTCGCCCCTCTCTCTCTCTCGGTGAGCCCCTAATTCTCTCTATATATCTTGGTTTTGCTATGAATATTTTTGTTGTGGTTATTCTAAATTTACAGGTTCTTTTAATTTTTTTCCCTCTCAATCTGTTTTGCAATTCTAGGGTTTCTGTTTGAGCTTGAAAATCTTGCTGCTTTTTCAATTCCTTTTTAAAAAAGTATAGTGCATTTGCAATTAATCCCCTTCACGGTTTTAAATGTTCTTGTAGCTCTAACACATATCTCAATTTCATTCGACTAATGTTCTTTATACTAGATAATCAATTTTCGGTAAATTAGAATATTAATTAAATGATTCAATTCCACCAAGTACTTGAACTTTTGGTTCTAAATGGACATAGCCTTAACTAATTGTAGCTTTGCCTGTAAGAAACTTTTAGTTTATGGAGAAGTCCATTACATAATTGTTTATTAATTTTGGATGGAAATGCTTGGTTTGGTAAATTTTATGTTTGTTTGGAAAGTATGCCTATATGATGGTGCTTTTGTGCTTGAAAGTTAGTCTAACTAAGGCACATGATTGCTGGTTGTTTTATCAAAGAACACCACGACCAGAGAAAAGAAACATACCTGAGGCCAACAGCCACCACATAGTTGTGGTTAGTCTAATTGGAGGTTAGTTTTTGTGATAAGCTCGAAATTCAAAAACTATTATAGTTTAGTTTGGTCTCTGGAATTTGCAAGTTGCAACTATCTAGCATTCCTGACCTCAGCGTGGATTTTTTGGAAAATTTACTACTTTTTCTGTTTTGTTTTGTTTTGTAAGATAATTTAAGCTTAGCATGTGTTGTTTAAAAGATTGTCCAAAGGCATGTTTGGTGATAAATTTAATGGTGTAATTTCCAGAGATGAAGCTTCTTATGGATCTATGCAAACAGATGAATGTGGAGATGGGCAATCCAAAGAAGCTTGTGCCAGAATGTGAGGGTTTGTCCAGTGGAAACATGCCTGGAAAGGGAAATCAAGAGGGAAAGCAACCAATGCTGCTTCGAGCTCAGCATTTCATGAATAACTCAGCAGAAAATAAGCCTCCAACTATTCCTTTCAGCTCAGAGAAGCAAGCCAGTAGTGGCCAGCTCAAGGGAAGCTATATCTTGGGTGAGAGAATGAACGGAATTACCGAGTCTTTATTACTACTTGCGAAACCTGCACTGCCAAACTCTACGTGCCAAACATGGCACATGTAATTCTTTTTCAAAATTATATCAATGTCATCAAAAAACTAAGGAAAGTTTCTTCTTAGTTTTTTATTTTAGTTATCAACCCATTTTATTTGTTTGTTTGTTGTGTATATATTTATATATCTGAAAAATGTGTCTACTCTCTTTCTTTTCTTTTTGTTTGATAACACTCATTACAATATTTCCTAATTCAAAAGAGTACTTCTCACTTGACACAAATAGTCGAGGTTGATGTAAGCGAAGTTCATGAGCTTAATTGTTTGAGAAAGAGAAACTAATAGATTAATTGTTTGAGATTTTATTATACTTTATTGAATATTTATAAAATTGTATTTTATTATTGGCAAATACTTGTAGCTTGGTGGGAAAAAGTTTTGCTGGAATCAAATTCTATTTTACATGTAAACCAATTGCAGGTATAATATTTATGTATATGTTCGCATTGTTTGCATAAATTTTCTTTCTATGATATTTATATTCTATTGTAAGATAAATGTTAATTGCAGATGGTGTCATGCAAGTTATCTTTGGAGTGGTGGACATACGATGGCATATTTTGGAAGTCTTACTTTCCTTGTAAACCAAATGTGGGTATAGTTTAACATTTATAATTTATTATAAACTATTTATGACTTTTGCCTTTGTACGTGGTTTGTGTGTGTATTTTCTGTGGTTTCTTTTGTATATATATATTAAATTAATTCTTTTTGATTGCAGGGGCATCCAATTCAAATAATAGTAGCTAGTAATGACCCAAGATATCCGGGCATTCCAAGAAGCAATATATACCAACAATCAGTAAATTCTTGAACTTTTATTTAATATTTTACTTGTTGTGAGTTTTTAGTTGACGCCTTTTTTGTTTTTCTCATTTTTATTTGTAGTGGTGTCATCCAAGCATAGGTTTTTATGGAAGTAACATCGATCATTTAGATCATCTACAAGTAATGTTACTAAGTCTATTAACTGTGTCAAATTTTAAGTACATGTAGATTTAGAAATAATATAATACATTTTCTTTTGTGCATTTTCTAGGCACAACATCATAAGCATGAGTTAAGAATCAAGAGGCTGGTGACCTATCAAAAAAAAAAGAATCAAGAGGCTGGTGACTTAGGGAAAATAAGTCCTAGCTACAAGATCAAGACGCAAAGCTCTTTTTTTTTTCAGTTGTACGATGACCTACTGGAAGAAGGTGGTGTGGTTCTATATTTGTGGAGAAGATCACCGAATAAGGTTAGAGGTGCTTGACAATTATTTTAATTAGAATCTACAAGAAAAGATGTTGATGACTTTCAACAGCCCAAGTTTCTGTATAACCTTTTGTAAAGCTTTTTCACTATAATTTTACCTTTTATTAATATTATTATTTTGTAATTCCCTACTTGGGATGGTTATAACTTTGAATTATAGATTGGCTTTTAAGTAATAATAATCTATACAATAACTAATAATCAAGGCCTCAAATTTATTTCAGCCTTCCCTCATAGGTGAGTCTCTCATTTTCTTATTTCCAATCTTCTACAGGTTTCTGTTGGGATCAAGATGGTATGTGGCTAATCTGCCTTTGGCTCACTATGCAGCTTCTATTTATGTTTTACAATTTTTAATTCGTGTTTTATCATCATTATACAGACTATCCAGCTCACTTATATTATACCAAATTCAATAGGTACTTATAATTTTTGTTCTTTTTGTGTGTGTTCAATTATGTGTTTGGTTGTTCTGAAAACAGTGGGAGGAAAATTCTATGTTTGGATGTTGAGAAAACAATGGGGAAAAGGGAAGAACATGGAGTTTAGCTCACGATCAAACTATACAATGATAAAATATCTTAAGATTTATGAATTCTTTATTTTAATGGTTCTTGGATTAATTAGTAGAATTTAATCTCACCAACCACTCTGATTACTGGAAAGTTGCAAATTGTCTACAAATTTACACTTGAAGAATGCATCTCTTCTTTTTTCGTGATTTTTTTTTTTTCAAATTATTTGCAATTATTTGGTGACTGCTTCCAATTGTCTTAGTG
>BKZX01024943.1:0-27829 GCA_014362285.1 Fagus crenata | reverse complement strand
ACAATGGTGTTGTGCACTATAGTGTTGAGTTTTATAGTGATGATGATCTGAAAGATTGACCTCCAAATTCATCTGTTGTAGCCTTTAATGTCCTCTGTTTTCTCCTCATCATCTGACTTACTTTGAAGGTTTGCATTTCTTTTCCTTTGTTTTTTTTTCCTCATAACCTATTTGTGTAATCATTACTACTATAAAATTGCTAAACATCATTCCACCGTGTGGTTATCTAGTTAACTGGTTGGAAATTATAGGGGATTAAGAGGTCCAGTCAAAACTTCCTTTTTCCATATTGTTTTGTCAATACCAACAGAATATCCACCTCTTCCATTTTAGACATCATGAATTGCTGATTTATCTCAACCTCGCACATTTTGTGAAATTTTGCCAAATATCACCGTCGTCTCTTTCGGGTCAATCCATATAATTTTAAATTGCAAGTATGATCTTAAATCCAGCACACAGAAAAAATTAGTATAATATTTAGTATGTTGTACTCCTTATTGAGAATTTACTAGAATTGGTGGGTGAGGAATCAAAACCCCAGATTGATCTTTGGAGATTGATCTTTGGATTGAGTATAAGAGTTTAGAAGAGCTTACACATTGTACTTATCAAAAAAAAAAAAAGAAGAGCTTACACATTGCAATTATCATTGCTCTTATAAATATCTTGGTTGTAGTTGGATTACGTACTCTTCTATTGTACAGAATTTCTTAATATTTCTACTTAATCATCTTTTTGTTTTTCCTTATCATTTTCTCCGTCCATAATAACCTCATGCTAAATAGTCAACTTTCTTTTGGCCTCATTTGAACCAGATATCAGATCCTAATATTTCAGGAAGTACAAGCAAATTTTCACACATGGATGCACTTTTGAGAAAAGGCCACAAAAGAAACTCCTTTATCATTTCATAATGACATCAAGGAAGTGTAACATGGCACATATTCCTCAGTAATTGGTTGCAGATGAAAGATGAGCTAGGTGGTTGACTATTTTTCAACTAATGTAAATTCAATCCTTCTGTTTTAGAGTTTGAAATTTTGTTTGCTAATTTTCAAAGTTTAGTGTTACAGATTTAGGAGTTTGAATACAAAGGCGTATAGATTTCTTGTCCTAATGAGTGAAGAGTTTCATGCCATGGAAGAAGGCGAAGAGTGTGTTGTTACCACTGCGAGTCGAGGGGACGAGTTGAGAAATGCCTCTTTTATTTTTTCCATTGGTAGTTGCCAAATTTGGAATGACATTAAAAAATGGACATACCAAGTTAGTCACTAATATGTGACAAAATAAATAAATAAATAAATAAAAAGAAGAAGAAAGCAATGAAGCCATATTCGCTCTGGGCAATTCAATTCTAATTCGCCTATAGGTAACTTTATATTCTTTTTTCTCTTATTCTGATGCTATTGCCTTTGCCTTTTAATACATGGTCAATAAGTTTTATTTCCAACCCTTAAGGGCCTAAGCATGTTTGGTCTCTTTCATTTATAATATCATGCAAATCGTTCTGTTCTTTTTTGGCCTCATCCAATCTAAACATCATGCAAAAGGCTTTATGTACAAAAGGTTCATTACCTATTAAAATATATATATATATATATATATTTACAAAAGCCCTGTTATCACTTCAAAGATGCTGCAAACAAGCTTAACCTGTAATCTGATTATCTTTAGTAGTCCATCTGGTTTGGTGACATGAAAGAAAACTAGTTAATTTTTCAGTAACACCTTTACTCTGCCTTCCATGTATTATTTTGAATGATTGAAACCTTTTTTATGCAACATGTAATAATTTTCGTTAAGAAGAAAGATGGAAGCCCTCTTAGCTTGAACCTGTACTTGCTAATCATCTTGTCCATATGTTATAGCGTTACATACTTACTATTTATCAAGTTCCACCTAAGTCAATATATGATTTTGTCCTTTTTCTTTGTCTTAGAGGCATAAGTACTGTTTAATGGCATGGAAGAATGCAAAGTGTACAATCTGGAACAACATTCTTGGTATTTGATTAACTTATTTCTGCTTTGTTGTGAATTCTCTCTGCTTTCAAGGAGTTTCCTCCTCTGTTCAGTTTATTTTCTTCAAGATATAGGCAACTACAGAACACTAGACAAATATATATACTCAATTCCATTTGCTTCTCTCTCAGAATTAATAGTTGATTTTCCAATCAAAACTCACCACAGCATTGTATCTATCATTGGCTTTACTTTCCACCAATCTAATTGTACAAGTCTGATATCTTTGGGCCCATGGCAAAAAACTAATATGAAGATTTAGTATAAATAGAAAATATGCTTAGTTACATCAATGTAAAGTATCGGACTTGAATATTACTAGTTGCTTAGCATTTGTCTAATTAGCCTTCTGAAGCACTTTAGCTTACCTTGATATCTTTTCTAACAATTGAAAAGAAAGTTCCTTAAAAATGTGTTGTAATCTTATATTGATTCCTTTTGTTAAGAAAATAATTATGAGTTGGAGCATTGTATACTTTCTAAATAAAGAATGTGTGTAATCATTATTATGAATATCTATATTATTACAATAAAATTGTTCGACATCATTCCACTGTGTGGTTATCTAAGTTTTAAATGTTGATTTATCTCAGTCTCTCACATTTTGTAAAATTTTTCCAAATATTAATGTTTTTCCTTTTGGCTCCATTCCACATAATGTTAAATTGCAATAGTGGTCTTACATCTAGCACACAGAAAAATTTAGTATAATATTCAGTATGGTGTACTCCTTATTGATAATTTGCTAGAATTGGTGGGTAGGGAATCAAAACCCCATATTGATCTTTGAATTGAGTTTAGAAAAGCTTACACATTGCAAGTGTCATTGCTCTTTTCTAGAAAAGCACAATAGAAGAGTAGTTTACAAGGGAGCCCTAATCCAGCCACAAGAAACAATCTACACTTTACATGGCAGCTTTAAGGGTAGAAAAAGGAAGTTCAGCGAGCACTTGGAGATGCAAGAAAGGATTCTGAATTGCCAAGGAAGTAAGTCTTCCCATTTAACATTTTAATATTTCCAATGACCAATTTTCTCAGATTTGTACTTCAAATTTTCTCAGTTTTTTCTTTTTAATGAAATTATACATAGAGTTATTGGGAAAGGCCTTCCTGAATTGCCTATTTAACAGTGTTGTGCAAGGCAAGTTACTAGTTGTGTGACTAGGATCTTGGTAGGGTCAATATCACTTGAATGATTATGTAAGCTGCCATACCGACAGATAAATTACGACGGGTGAGGAATATGAGATCAATTTCAAAGAGAAAACCCCATCAGGGAGTTCAAGGATTCAGTTGAGGAAGGATACGAGCTTGACACTACCATTCACAAAGGAAAGTGAGGAAGACAATGGCTCTCAAAATATGGTATATGATACATTTTTCCCTTAGCTTACCTTCCGTTCTGTTTGTTTGATTGTCAAATCCATACTTATTGCTTCTCTCCTTTTTGTAAAGTCTTTGATAGCTCTGTTTTGTCTTAGGAATTGGAATTATATTTTCTTGGCTTTTTTTTTTTTTTTATTCTCCTCATCTTGATTCGGAATTAAAAAAAAAAAAAGTTGCTTCTTTTCTTCTGATTTTGATGCTTGTTAGTGGGTTTTCATCATCTAATACATTGTAGTTGTAAAGTCTACTATAGGAATTGACATTCTGGTGGAGGAAATAATCGGTCCTGACTACTGTTTTGATTGCTCATATATAGCTCTTGATGCTTAGACTTCGAAATTCCTCTTAACGTGTTATATCTCCTTGAAATAGAGGTTAGGCTACTAAACTTGATATTTATTTTAGATCATTATCATTTTGTCCATTGGTGATTAAAAGTATATAATTCTAACCATTTCAAAAATTATATACTTCTTTACAAACTTTTTACTTCTAATGATGCTTGTTACCTTGAATATCCCCTAAATCCTAGGCACAAGAAACAATCCCTACTTTACAAGAGACCTCTGAGGACAGAAAGGATCTTCAGCGAGCACTTGAGGGTGCAAGAAAGGATTTTAAACTGCCACGGAAGTAAGTTTTCCCCTATTACATACTAGTTTTGGCAATGATCAAATTTTCTCGAATTTATCCTTCAAATATTGCTCTGATGCCTTATTAAGTTCTCTATCTAGAATGCAACAATTGGTATGGTCGCCACTCATCAAGCTAGGCACAGCCCATGGTTGAAGTTATAAGCTTGGAGAATGTTATTGTGTGCTATAGCGTTGATTTTTATAGTGATGTTCTGAAAGATTGACCTCCAATTGCATCTGTTGTAGCCTTAATGTCCTCTGCTTTCTCTTCAACTTAGCAAGGGACCTCTGAGTGCTGTTCTGTTAGCTTTTTCATGTTATCTAAGAGGTAGAACAATATAATATATACATATATGTATGTAAACGAGTGCGCGCGCGCATTTGTGTAATCATTACGAATATCTATATTATTACAATAAAATTGTTTAACATCATTCCACCGTGTGGTTTTCTACTTTTAAATGCTGATTTTTAAAAAATTTCCAAATATTAGTGTTTTTCCTTTTGGCTCCATTCCATATAATGTTAAATTGCACTAAAGGTCTTACATCCACCACTCAAAAAATTTAGTATAATATTCTGTATGGTGTTTCCTTATTGAGAATTTGCTAGAATTGGTGGGGGGGGGGGGGGGGAATCAAAACCCCATATTGATCTTTGAATTGAGTTTAGAAAAGCTTACACATTGCAAGTGTCATTGCTCATTTCTAGAAAAGCACAATAGAAGGGTATTCTACAAGGGAGCTCTAACCCTGCCACAAGAAACAATCCACACTTTACATGGGAGCTCTAAGGGTAGAA
Organism: Fagus crenata; assembly: GCA_014362285.1. Lineage (NCBI taxonomy): Eukaryota > Viridiplantae > Streptophyta > Magnoliopsida > Fagales > Fagaceae > Fagus > Fagus crenata. Next base: position 22,983 of record BKZX01024943.1, on the reverse strand, counting down.
AAAGGAAGTTCAGCGAGCACTTGGAGATGCAAGCAAGGATTCTGAATTGCCGAGGAAGTAAGTCTTCCCGTTTAACATTTTAATATTTCCAATGACCAATTTTCTCTTTGTACTTCAAATATTGATCTGATGCCATATTAGGTTCTCTATTTGGCAAGCAATTGTTTAGTTTCTTTTGTCTTTTGCTACATTAATCTATTGCTATGATTCAAATCATAGACAAGGCTCATTAAGCTAGTAGAGCGACTTGTGCTTAAGCATGGCGAATGGTGTTGTGCAATATAGTGGTGAGTCTATGTTCTCCCCAATCATCTTGTACATATAATTTTTTTTTCCTTTGACTTGAACATATAATTTGAAAGGGACTTAATATGCCTTTAAATATATTAAAATTTCCAAGCAATTGTACCATCAGAGTTTTGGCAACATAATTGAAGTTAAAAAAAAAAAAAAGGGATATATTCAGAGTTATGTACCATACCATTGTCTGTTTTGTACTCGAAGATACAAAAATGCCTTCAAATTGAAATAGAAACTTTCATTTGCTTTGCTCATTTATTTTTTCCTGTTCTGTGTTATTGACTGTAAAATGCTTTTCTGTTTTTTTTACTCCGTTGGGATGAAAAAGAAATTTCATTCGCCAACCGGTTGCAATGTTTGGTATTTGCAAATAAATTTAAAACTTAAATTTTAAGTTGTTCTCTTTTGTTTGGAAACATCACAATTGATGGTGATTATGTTCATAAAGACCATTATTGTTTAGTCATCACGTTTTTCTTTTGCAGTCCAATTGCCTATACTATTTGCTGAGTTTTTGGCTTCAAAGTAAAACATTCCATTGGATTTGCCGTAATAAACCTATAATTGAAATTTTTTATTTCTTAAACTATGCTCATAATTATGTTTTTCTATTTTCTCCCCTTCGTCCTGATTTGACCTTGTTTGTAAAATTACTTATGAAGTCTAAACCTATTGGAGAAGCGTAGTTTATACTGGTGACAATTGTTAAGCAAAGGATGCACCTCAAATAGCAGTGTTTTCTGGTGCAAGATAGCTGAATAGCAAAGATCTACATGGCAGAACAACAAAGCTCCCTTTCTCTCCTCCCTGAAGCTTTGTCCTTGTTTTCATAGCCTTATACTCATTTCAAAGATGCAAAAATACTAATAGATGAGCCTCCAGTCAACATCGTGAATGTAACATGTCATGGATGTCAAGAAGTAACAAATGTCAAGCGGTGACGTATGAATAGGAAACTAGGCAACTAGATTTATGTATATCTGTAAATTCTTCTTTCCATATCTTTTTGTTCCTTGAATGTGAATGACTTGTTATCAGTCTATCAGGTTTGTCGTTAGAGGCTAAATTTATTGTATGATTAGACTTGTGTTAAATCTCATATTTTTTATCATTAATACCCAAAGATTGAATCAGCCAATTTGGTAAAAGTTAAATCAACAAGGTGGCTTTAGCAGCATGTTGTTTATATATTTAACTTGTTCATGAGTGTTGCACTTCTGTGTGGACTCATAATCAAATAATCAAAGCCTAAAATGGCTAATGGAGGAGTGGTCCATGAAGGAGTTAAGCCTTCAAGTTTGATTTGTAATTGTCATGACTCATGAGACATTTGAGGAGTTTGTAAAGAGGAGATTCAATTGCATTGTAGAGCGTGTAAAGTATTCTACTGTAAATTGTATACACCAGTACCTATTTTTTATATTTCATTTGCAGTAGTATTGAACATGATCAAAGCTCATAATTTTCTCAAATCTCTTGAATCATTGTTGTGTACTCCGTGCAAGAAATGATTGGGAAACAAAGAATTTGTCTAATTGTTTCCTCTGTACAAAGAGCTTTACATTGACAAAATAATTAACAAATCCCAAAAAATATATAATATTAATTTTAAGTTTTTATGTATGGATACTTAAGTTTTTATATATTCCCTTAATTAAGAAAAAAAATATAATATTAATTCTGAAAAACATAAAACGTATACATATTAATTTATTTTCAAATGTACCAGGAAGCATCGGATTGGGTTCAAATGTATAATGCAAAACAATCCATAGCCAATAAAAACTGTTAGCTAGTTTTTTTTATGGGGGTAGTGATCCTAGAAGTTGCACTAGAGTGTATGTTTAGTTCTACATAATAATCTTACCTGCAAATCCTAACAAAATGGTCTTATGCTCTCTGTCATATTCTCTCATTCCTTCAACTTGTTTAGTTACACCGATACTCAATTGCATATACAGAGAAAAGAACTCCAATGGCTACAACTATCCAACTAATTAATTGCTTATGATGAAACCTCTTTCAAACTCAAATTACTCAATCTGGACAAATTGGCAAAGACACTGGCATATGCAAACCTGGTATAGATGTTATTGTTTTTGGATGTATAATTAGTATAAACCAAATCAGTTTCTGTTAAATTTGATTTTTTTATTTGGGTGATCCGTTTTGGTCTAATCTGTTATTGGTAATATGAATCTAAGATAATAACATAAGATACACTTTCCAATCAAACTGCTTTTGTTAAATTTGATCTTTCTAATATATAATTAATAAACCTTATATAATATTGCAGCTAGAGGAAGTGCTAGAGTGTTTATAATCTTCAATCAGCCAATGGTATATGAATGCTTTGGTAAGTGGCAAGCTTTTTGTTTGTTGACAGAGCTTCATCTTCTTCTCATGTGATGTTGCTTGGGAGAGACCAATTACATTTGTATATAATGCAAAAATGGGCAGTCCACTGGTTAGGTGGGTTGTGCTTTTCTTGGTTAGGTAGCAAATTAAGCTTCTTGTTTATTAACAAAGGTTCTTCTTCTTCCCAATTACAAAGTATATAATGCCAAAACTTAAAAAGTAGTATACTGGTTAGGTAACCTGTGCTTTTCTGGATTATTTGGCAAAGCTTCTAACAATAACACTGTCCGAGAAACCATTCCCATGCCTCTGAAATGCAAAACCAAAATTTTGGGGCCTTGTTCTAATAGGGGGCCTTAGGCAATGGCCTAGCCTAAGAGCGGGCTCTGGTTAGCACAAGTCAGGACTTCACAAGAGTAAATAGAACAAAATATATTAGTTGCTAATCCAAAGGATGTTGGTAAATGACTTATGCTCCATTTGTTCCGGAAGAAATTGTTTTCTAAGAAAATTTTTCATTTTTTGGGGGACAATGAAAAATGAAAGCCAATAAAAAATGTTTACCAAATGAATTGTGAAATAAAAAGATTTTAGGCAATGGTTTAAGTTGCCTAGATCTGGAGTTGTCTTTCTAACTCCATTAGTAAATCTTTTTGAAAATCAATAAGCAACATTCAGTAAAAATCCTTATTCATTGAGCAATAATTGTTACTAAAAATGACATCTTTTGTTAAATCAGGATGTGTATAGACTATAATTATGGAGCTTGACTAACCATCTTATTGAATCCCATCAAGAATTTTATATGAACAGACAGAGAATATGATTGATGCATGCGGAAATAAACAATTCAAGATTAGAGAAGGTAAATCTGAAGGATTCAAAGTCGCACGTATTCCCATTTCTCAATTTTTGGAGTAAACATAAGGATCCAGCCAATCTTTTAATATAATATGTAAAAATGTAAAATTAAAAGATCTAGGATCACATCCTTCAATAAGGATGGAATCTTTCGTTGTGTGAACCAGCACATTTCATGACATGGTGAACGTTATGGTTTTGTTTTATTGGTAAGTCAGTGTTATAATTTTGAAGACATAACCACAAATCAATATCAATATATAAAACAATACTCGTAAATTTATTGATCGTATCACCAATAATTTTTGAAATGTTATGTATATTTTATTTTATTTCATCTTCTTGAAAGCATAACCTGACAACTAAAAAAGTTGTCACCATGTGCATAACCATGTTACCTTGTGACGTTGCCTGGGAAGGATCAATCTATTGTTTTTAATATTAATGCTGTACCATGTGCTATAACTATCAAATGTGCCATGTTCCCATGTAGACCATCGTTGACCACTTGACCATTGCTAATTCGTTATAAAAAGCTTAATATAAGGATGGAATCTTTCGTTGTGTGAACCAGCACATTTCATGGCATAGTGAACGTTATGGTTTTGTTTTATTGGTAAGTCAGTGTTATGATTTTGAAGACATAACCACAAATCAATATCAATATATAAAGCAATACTCCTAAATTTATCGATCTTTTCACCAATAATTTAGAAAATCAATATCCATCCTTGTCCGTAAAAATACAGTCATTGTGATGCATGCAATGATAAAAAGCTGCAGATAGAAAAGACCAAAATGAGTTTCCAATTTGCAGGACCTTTGCCAAAGTATAAAAAAAAATCAGTAACCGAATAAAGAACATATGCAAAAGTACAGATCCTAACCTGAATAGTTTTGAAGATATATAAGAAAGAATTCCTTTTCATGAGAAGAAGCTCCCTTGATGCACATGCTCTAAAAAGTTCCCATTTAGAAAGAGATTACAAACTAAAGGAAAGAGCATCCTTATGGCTTTGGGATTTATCATATGGCTCTGAGAGCTTCTCATCTAGCTTCTTTTCATAACGAGATTCCTTGAACTTCCTAGAGAACATATCAACTGAAACATAACTGTAAGGTACTTCCATGTGACACCAGTACCGTGCTTGATCTTTCCTAGAGATAACCTGCATAAGAGAAAGGATGAAGTAGTTCTTTTCAGAAAACAAATGCTTTAAAAGAAAACAAACAAATATAAAGCTTCCATGCACTTACCTCTTGGATAAAATCAGCAACTCCTTTCCTCTCAGGACACCTAAACCCACAATCCTCAAAAAATTCTAGAACATGATCACGAGGACCATGATACATAATCTTCCCTTCAGACATTAAAATAAGGTCATCAAAAGGATCAAAGGTTTCTGGTGCTGGCTGAAGAAGTGAAACCAATGCAGTAGCATCTGTAATATGCACCAGCTGCTGAATACAACACCATTTGTTATTTCATCATTTTTAGTCCTTTGACAGAAATTGCCTGTCAAAACAAATAATAAGATCAATATTACAACATTGTTTTAATTTCAATTTCAATCAATAATTCCTATAACTATAATACAATGATTACTGTCCTGCACATTGCTTCAAATTGATTCACATGATAATGCTAAACCACGGCTGCTAATGCAATATATTCTAATAAAGGAATCTATTATATCTATTATCTATTTCGATTATATAAACTAAAAACTAAAACTTGAAACTGAGATAAAGTTTTTAAACTCCTTCAAAACTTGTCACGTCAGATTCTCTCAGACAATTCCACTTTGATATTACCCAATATTTAATTCATTCTCTCTCAGACGTCTCTTCTTTATTTCTTTGTCTCACACGTCTCATTTTTTTTTTTCTTCTCTCTCACACTTTCATCTCAAACTCTCTCTCTCCCCCGCCTCTTCGTCTCCCATGGGTTCAAAGCACAAACGGCTGATTTTTTGACTTCCTCATTAAATCCAACTCACCATTTCACCCCCATTTAGGATTCTCCACCATAAACTTCCCTAAAACCGGCCGTTTGTTTTCCCCACAATCTCCAGCTTAGGTGTTCTGTCCAAACGGAAGTGCAGGCATGGCCTTTGCGCCTCTTCGTTCGATCAACTGTTACGGGCCTTACGGCGTTTCCTCTTCCCCAATATAGCAACCTTCTCTCTCATCAATTCTTTATTTAAGCACAGCCTCCAGCATCACAATTTTACCCGATGCCCACTTCTCTTTTTCATTTTGTTCAAATCTGATACACCCAAAGCCACAACCTCGATCAATTGGGTTTCCACTTTTCATGCCACATAGATTAATGACTCTAAGGTAAGCTTTTTTTCGATCGGTGGGTTTTTTAATAAAAAAAACAATATATTTAAATATTGGATAATTATGTGGATTTTGTGTGTTTGCTTTGTGGGTGTCTTTGTTCTAATTGTTTGTTTGTTTGTTTTTTCTACTGTCAAACCGTTCAAATCTGTGCAGCATATTACATTTATTGGCTTTGGGTATGTTCGCACTCTATGTGTTTGATGAAATTCCATCGAGACATGTGTTATGGTGAATCTCAATATGTATCTAATATACAATGTGTTTTTTGCTTTTTGTCTTTGATCTAAAGTTAAATATGATAAACATTAGGTTTCTTTCCCATTGTAAATAAATATATATATATATATATATATATTTGTTAACTTTCTATTTAGGCATTGTTCTGTGAACCTTTGAATTTCGTAGATAGATTTGAAATTTGATAGAAGTTTTGAATTCTGATTCTTATTGGGTTCCATTTGGGATTTGCAGGTTATAATGATTCAAGTTTAAATCTTTTTATATATTTTTCTTTAGTATTGAATCACATTTGTCTTTAAAATACACAAAGTTTATGGGAAACTAAGAAGTGAGCCTGACTTTTTATGATTCATTTCATGGTGGGTCTGTTGATTGGGATTAAAATCTGGGAGTTTTTTCTGCTGGTTTGCTGAAAGAGAATAACTTTGGGAAGGCAAACCACTGTTATCTTGGTAATGGAATTCCATAAACTAGAATTGTAATAGGAACTCAATGACATCAGCCTATACATACTTGAGCAGTATACATCATGCATTTTGTTATAAAAATGAAAGAAAGAAAAAATAAAAGTAGAGGAAAATTAAAATTCCTCTAAATAAATTTCTGTTATGGATCTCTTGTAATAATATTTCTTCTTTTTCATATGTTAAAATCTCCCAGACTGTTTCTCCCGATTGTTTTTGGAAGGTAGATGAATTTTTCATAGCCATGTTCCATATATCTATATTCTATACAGATGCACCTGCAAGGACAAACAATAAGCTGGCATGATCCTGGATACATACACCCCAGTTTTTTAAAGGAGTTGTGTTCCAACAATGAGTATGTTATAACTTATTTGATCACAATATGTTTGTTTCAAAGTGTGTCAAATTTTATAAAATATAGATATATTTTTTTTGGTTTACTTTGTTGGAAGAGGCACAAAAGCTAGGAGGTCCAAAAAACAACAATAGAGTGAATTTTTTTTTTTAGGCTAATAAGTATTGAACTTTGTGTCTTTCTCTGTCTGTCCATTGAGTTTTGTATTTCATATATGGTCTCTTACAAGGTATTTGAACTCAAATGTTAACATTTTGGGAATAAAACCACCCAAAATGTATAATTTTTAGACCTTGATTGCCTTTCAGGAGTAAACGTACTCCATAAGCATCACCACTATACATATAGAAGATGTTATGCATAAAAACTTTCTGATTAATCTTCCATCTAGACTTGTACATACAGGACAGTGTCCTCCAATGATGGTATTTGAATGAGAAAAAAAGATAAGTTTTGATTTGATTGTGGAAATCATGACCTATGAATTCCAGATTTGGATTAAAACCCTATGATATATTATTCAAAAGATGTTTCTGCATAATTTATACACACACGAGCTTAACAAGCTAAAAAGAAGGACCTAACTCCTAAAATCATGGACCACAATAGCTACATCCATAAGAACTGGGATTATACCAACGTTAACAAATCAAGTCCTTAACCATCTCCTACACTTATGCAACTACTATGCATTACTCCTAAACTTATGCTTTTACCAATTATCTGATGAACACATCCACTAACCACTTTTAGCACGTATCATGAAACAAGTTATCCATGCCACATTGTTGTAAAACTTTTCAATTAAATAGTCCTCTTTTTGTGTTTCGTGGATTAGATTTTTTTCATTCAATCTCTCTCTCTCTCTCTCTCTCACACACACACACACACATTGGTGGGAATCCTTAAACGGCTTATGACTCCCCAGTGCCAATATTCTTTCCCTTGCAATGCAATATTCTAGGAGTGACAGCTCCCCAGTGCCAATATTCTTTCCCTGCAATGCAATAACCTGTGTGATTATATTTATCGTGGAAATACAAGAACAACTAAAGTGAATTGCCTTAGTGGTGTTGGAAATGTTTCTTGATGCATAATACTACCTCTTCATGCTCCCAGAGTTTCAGAAATATTAATTAACATGAAAAGTTGTTCCTTAGCTTAGGTTTTAATACGTACACTTTCCATTGATGTGCTGCATGGAATTATAGGATTAATGTATCCAGTGGGTGCACCCTCAAGAAGTGTTTTGATGCTGTATTGAATGCACTGCAATGCGTAAATGGATGTACCATGTGGCCACAGGGTGAATTCATCATTTTAGTACATTCAAGAATTTGTTGATCAAGTATATATATATATATATATAAAAAAAAGAATCTGTTGGTCAGGTGAAGGTCAAATGTACTATGAGACCAACCGGTACAATTCCCCTAATCTTTTACAAGTTTGGATAATTTGACATGGTTGTAATGCATGCTTAATATGTATAATAATTTTACAGGGAGTGAAAAATAGTTTGCCAAGTATCTCTATTGAACACCTAGATCCAACTTAGATAATCTGCCTTCCTTGATTTACCTGGGCACATACTTCATTTTAAATGAATCATATGAAACAATATTGATTAATTTATTTTGGAAGTTGTTGAATACAAAGCTGAATTTGGAACAATTCATGTATTGTGCTTTTCAGATAGACTTTTTCAATTTAGATTTTGTTGAATATAAGCTTGCAACATGTCATTTGGGCTCTACAACATAGCTCTTGGTGAGATTTTCTTGAGGTTGGTCTGTATTTTTTATGTTTGTAATTTTCCTATCAAATTTAATGCTAAAATATGTCTAAACTTCTTGGATGATTGTAGTTTTTTCTTAGCTTCATTAATTTCTTTGGATGAAGAACAAGTACTAAGAGGAAGAACATGAATGCAAGAACAACCATGTTTCTCCACCAAATTGCTTCAAAGGACATTCTCACCGTTCACTTTAAGCTACATGTTTTTTTAATTACTAGAAAATGTTTGACTCCATGTACTTCCGTTTTTAAGGAATATTTTGGTTTGAAACTCCGTATATAATGAGATTTTCATAATATCCAAAGTTGAGATTCCATGTGCCTCTTTTGGTGATTGTGATATAAAAAATCTTGGAGTAAATTGTCCAAGAACAAGTTTCTGAATATTTTGTAGTTTTAAGAATTCTCCACCAATCTTTCTTTGGCAAGGTAAGTCACCTTGATTGTCCAGTCACAACAAAAAAAATTTGGTGAACAACGATTTTTTTTTTTTTTTTTTTTTTTAATTAACTTATGTCTATTTTTTATTATTGATTATTTCATAAATTTAAAAAAAAAAAAAAAAAAAGGTTCATGAGGGGCAAACATACCTCATTACAAGTATGGCTCATGAGGAGAAAACATATTACGAAACCCATTTGCCATTTTAGCTCCCCTTTTTTTATTTTTATTTTTTATTAGATAATATGCGAATTTAACGACAATGGAAAACAACTACTCTTATCAATACTTAACCAACCAAATGGAAAGCATCTACTACAAAATTGTTGAAGGATCCTTTGTCATACTACTTTAGGAACAAAAAAATTCCGTCTATCCAACAAACAAGAATGCAATAAGGAGGGAGTTGGTCATTAGAACCGTGATTTTCCATACCCTTATGGAAATGATGAATTATATGTCAAATGCAAGATGTGTTCAATCGACTTGGAAATTTATAAATTAGCAAATAAATTATGGTAGGATTTAATGTAACCTTATGTTATGTCTTGAATTAGAATGCTTTATAATGTGTCTGAATAATTCACTCTTTATAGCCCATTGCTTTTTTATTGGAGTTGTAATTTTTATTAACTACGTAAAATATAGATATGAATAGTCACTTTAACAAATACATTATTAAGGCGGACTATTGATTTTCCCATATGAAAAAAAATCTGCGCATCGTGCGGGTCCCACAACTAGTATATGCTAATACATGGAGTACACTATCAAATTAGAAAAACATAGAGTAGGCCTTTCAATTCTTATTCATAGTTTTACTAGAAACCCAAAATGAGGATCATGTGGATAAGATACTAAATACTCATAACATCATGAACTAGGAAAGAGAATTGACAGCCCTAGGTACCCAATCAGGCAAGTAAAAACTGGGGCCTATTGTGGGGGGTTGGATCTACAGCCCAGAATGAATACAAATTGACCAAGGACAATGGTCGAACACAATGGCTGATCACAGTTACTCGGCCATTCTCGTTCTCACTCTTCACATTGAACTCCTTGTTGGTTCTGTTTCTTCTCCAAAATCTCACCCACTTACAGTTGCCTAGTTTGTTGTTAAAAACAAAGGGAAGTATGTACAACTTCCTAATTACTTTTTCATGTAGCCAAATTTCTTGGCTTCTCCTTGTGATACATATGAAGAACAACATTTCAAACATGCTATAGAAATACAAATAAGTTCACAAACATAAACGAAGACCGGAGATGCAACAGTTACCTTCATGTAAGTGTCTATGTCAGGATCTGGAACAATTCCAGCTTCCTTCTCCCTTTTACTGACCTCCACCATAACATCTTCATTAGGCCAAGAAACAAATAGTGCTTCCTTTTTTTTTATAAAAGAAACAAATAGTGCTATTATCAGCATTACTGCACTATTTTATCATAACCTTGGATTAATTATACTTGTGACTTTTATCATTTTATTATTTTACAAATAAATTTATATATTAAAATTTCAGTAAATGATAGAATCTAAAATGATAAATTTTGTTTAAGGATAGGATGTTCCTTAAAGATGGCGTAAAGTTTTTTAAAATAGTTTGGTAATGTGGAGAGGAAAGAAATTAATGCATCAATAAAAAATAATAATTTTATTCAAATGAAAGAAATGTTAATAAATAAATAAATGTAGACGAGGGGTTAAAATAGAAATTGTAGGAGTATTAATGAAGTAGATAACATAGAGTATGATTATGGATATGATACAATGACAAATAAAAATATATGTGATTGTTATCGATTAATTTGATGAGAATTCATATTCGATCTTATAATTTTGAGATCAATATTTTTTGAAAGAGAGAGATTTTATTTAAATTAAAAAATAAAAACAGAAAAAGCCCCAAGACAGGAGGTCATAGACTAATAGTGTTGGAACTTGGGAGGAGAACATTATAAGCAAAAGGAGGTTGTAGTAGGCAGGTAACGTGGGCAGTTGAATATAGGAAGGGCCAAGAAGGTGCCACAACATATACGTATAGGGACACTTGCCTCTTCCATACCAGATACCACCATGCGAGTTGCGACCCAACACCAACCGGGCTCACCGTACTATAAAAATCCTGCTCCTCAATGAATGCGACTGTTGTACGGACTATACCCACGCGTCCCTTTCACACCTGTCTTTGACCGTACACGTGTTTTGTTTCTTTTTTTTCTAGTGCTTACTGTCTAAATGACTGCCACGACGTTGGAATCCTGACACGTGGCGTGATCTGAATGTTGGTATTTTTTTGGGCTCGAGATTCGCGTGAGTTTGACTACCTTGATATTATCATCAAGATTGAGATGAGAGGGAATGTATTGGGTACTCCGGCTAAATCCAGTGGCACTACTTAATTAGATCATCTATCAACATGTGATTTTCTATTTGAGTGGATAAGGAAGAAAATCTTTAGTATGGGCTAGCCAAACAAAATTACTATTAGGATTTAAAGTTTTGGGTTAAGTTCTATATTGGTTCATTTTTAGTGTAACAAAAAGACTTAAATATAATTTTATAAAGAGATCTACTATGGTTAACTCTAAGGAAAACATACCTGCTCGGCTTACAACACCTTGACAACATGCTAAAAAATCCAATATTTCCCTCACAGTCATCTCAGGAATGTGCTGGTCATTTTGGCTAATATAAGCTGAAGTTTTTTTGGGGGACAAACTCTTCTAGCTTGTATCCGTTATAAGAAATTTTCCCAGCAGTCTATTATAGAATCAGATAGACAGATAATACAACACTTTAGTGCAAATTAAACTATCTCCAATCCAAAAACAATGATACATTATGCTAAGGTATATCTTAATTTTAATACAAGGAGTTATGTATATTTTAGTATTGCTTTGAGCATTTCTCGATTTTAAAACAAGTTATTCTGTTGGTTTTCCATTCCAGATATTGATAAAAACTTGAAACCTTGAGAGATTGGTTTAGATTCCCTGACAAAGCCTTCAAAAGGGAGGTCTTCCTACAACCTGGAGGACCAAGCAATAGAGTTATCCTGCAAGAAAATTGAGGCTATGTAAATACACTTCTTCTTTCAAAAAAAAAAAATTCTTAAGAGCTTATTAAAGATATATGAAATGAATTTTTTATCCTAGAAAGTAATGCAAATTGAAAGGGGCAATATTTCCAATCCAAATCATCATACAATTGTGTATCAATGAAGATTTCATAAGTATGAGACACCACTAGGTGATGAAAATCACAGTATAATGATTTTCCTAAAACAAGTAAGATATGGTAATCAAATTGTATATCTAAAAGGTCATACTCAATGCACAAGGCTTCTGCATTTCAAGGGTTTGTATTTGGAGAGAATGATTCCCAAACTTGAACCCATGACATATTGTTTGGGCACTTGCCATTGCACCAAGGTCCAATAGAAGCTATAATGCAAGGTCCTCAAAGAGTCTATAATACATTGATCTAATTCTAAACTATTAAACCAATATCATTAAGAAGATGAATGGACAGACTAACAAAGTGAGAAACACAATTTAATTGTGTCTGTTCATACATGCTATACACACAGAAATAGTAAATGCATATATTTAAGACTAAAGTGAACTTTTGCCCCCTAACTTAGGAAGCGTTTTTATTTTGGCTCCCTAACTTCAAAAAATTTCATTTTAACCCCCTAATTATGTTTTTTTTATCAAATTGCACATTTTGTTTACTTCTGTTAAAAGCCTCCATTTGCAATTGATTATGATTGTAAAACCTAACAGTTTGTAATATATAACGTATTTGGCTGACATATTCTGAAATTGTCCTAACAATTATCCACTTTCTTCCTCCTATCTAATCAGACTTGAGTTTTTTTAGATTTTATTTTCAATATTTTTCTTGTGTATCATAGGAACTTACAATTAGTATAAACTAATAATTAAGGCTTTAACTTTCTATCAAAATATGCCACGTTAAATTTATCATTCACATAATAATTCACATCTCATGCCTCTCAACTCTATTCCAAATCCGGCCCACTTTCACATGCTAAATATTGAACTGTCTTTTGGCGTCATTTGAACCAGATCCTAAATCTGGGGAGGTACATTTTGTGATGAAGTAAATTTCCACCCATGGATGCAGGGCCCCAGAAGAAATGCCTTTATCATTTCATAATGGCAGCAAGTAAGTGTAACATGGCACACTTTCCAAACTTCCTTGCAAACTTCTTACTTCTAATGAATGATGTTTATTACCTTGAATAACCCCTAAATCTAAGCCAAAAGAAAAAATCCCCACTTTACAGGGGACCTCTAAGGATGGAGAAAGGATGTTCAAAGAGCAGTCGACGATGCCAGCAAGGATTTTGAACTGTCAAGGAAGTAAGTTTTCCCTTTTTACATACTAATAGTGCCAATGACCAAATTTTCTAGAAATTTTCCTTCAAATATTGCTCTAATGCCTTATTAGTTACTCTATATGGTATGCAAATATTTAATTTCTTCTTTCTGTACATTAATCTGTTGGTGTGATTGTCACTCATGATTCAGATCACAGGTGAAGCTCATTAAGCTAGGCACAGCCCGTGGTTGAAGTTATAAGCATGTACAATGGTGTTGTGCACTATAGTGTTGAGTTTTATAGTGATGATGATCTGAAAGATTGACCTCCAAATTCATCTGTTGTAGCCTTTAATGTCCTCTGTTTTCTCCTCATCATCTGACTTACTTTGAAGGTTTGCATTTCTTTTCCTTTGTTTTTTTTTCCTCATAACCTATTTGTGTAATCATTACTACTATAAAATTGCTAAACATCATTCCACCGTGTGGTTATCTAGTTAACTGGTTGGAAATTATAGGGGATTAAGAGGTCCAGTCAAAACTTCCTTTTTCCATATTGTTTTGTCAATACCAACAGAATATCCACCTCTTCCATTTTAGACATCATGAATTGCTGATTTATCTCAACCTCGCACATTTTGTGAAATTTTGCCAAATATCACCGTCGTCTCTTTCGGGTCAATCCATATAATTTTAAATTGCAAGTATGATCTTAAATCCAGCACACAGAAAAAATTAGTATAATATTTAGTATGTTGTACTCCTTATTGAGAATTTACTAGAATTGGTGGGTGAGGAATCAAAACCCCAGATTGATCTTTGGAGATTGATCTTTGGATTGAGTATAAGAGTTTAGAAGAGCTTACACATTGTACTTATCAAAAAAAAAAAAAGAAGAGCTTACACATTGCAATTATCATTGCTCTTATAAATATCTTGGTTGTAGTTGGATTACGTACTCTTCTATTGTACAGAATTTCTTAATATTTCTACTTAATCATCTTTTTGTTTTTCCTTATCATTTTCTCCGTCCATAATAACCTCATGCTAAATAGTCAACTTTCTTTTGGCCTCATTTGAACCAGATATCAGATCCTAATATTTCAGGAAGTACAAGCAAATTTTCACACATGGATGCACTTTTGAGAAAAGGCCACAAAAGAAACTCCTTTATCATTTCATAATGACATCAAGGAAGTGTAACATGGCACATATTCCTCAGTAATTGGTTGCAGATGAAAGATGAGCTAGGTGGTTGACTATTTTTCAACTAATGTAAATTCAATCCTTCTGTTTTAGAGTTTGAAATTTTGTTTGCTAATTTTCAAAGTTTAGTGTTACAGATTTAGGAGTTTGAATACAAAGGCGTATAGATTTCTTGTCCTAATGAGTGAAGAGTTTCATGCCATGGAAGAAGGCGAAGAGTGTGTTGTTACCACTGCGAGTCGAGGGGACGAGTTGAGAAATGCCTCTTTTATTTTTTCCATTGGTAGTTGCCAAATTTGGAATGACATTAAAAAATGGACATACCAAGTTAGTCACTAATATGTGACAAAATAAATAAATAAATAAATAAAAAGAAGAAGAAAGCAATGAAGCCATATTCGCTCTGGGCAATTCAATTCTAATTCGCCTATAGGTAACTTTATATTCTTTTTTCTCTTATTCTGATGCTATTGCCTTTGCCTTTTAATACATGGTCAATAAGTTTTATTTCCAACCCTTAAGGGCCTAAGCATGTTTGGTCTCTTTCATTTATAATATCATGCAAATCGTTCTGTTCTTTTTTGGCCTCATCCAATCTAAACATCATGCAAAAGGCTTTATGTACAAAAGGTTCATTACCTATTAAAATATATATATATATATATATATTTACAAAAGCCCTGTTATCACTTCAAAGATGCTGCAAACAAGCTTAACCTGTAATCTGATTATCTTTAGTAGTCCATCTGGTTTGGTGACATGAAAGAAAACTAGTTAATTTTTCAGTAACACCTTTACTCTGCCTTCCATGTATTATTTTGAATGATTGAAACCTTTTTTATGCAACATGTAATAATTTTCGTTAAGAAGAAAGATGGAAGCCCTCTTAGCTTGAACCTGTACTTGCTAATCATCTTGTCCATATGTTATAGCGTTACATACTTACTATTTATCAAGTTCCACCTAAGTCAATATATGATTTTGTCCTTTTTCTTTGTCTTAGAGGCATAAGTACTGTTTAATGGCATGGAAGAATGCAAAGTGTACAATCTGGAACAACATTCTTGGTATTTGATTAACTTATTTCTGCTTTGTTGTGAATTCTCTCTGCTTTCAAGGAGTTTCCTCCTCTGTTCAGTTTATTTTCTTCAAGATATAGGCAACTACAGAACACTAGACAAATATATATACTCAATTCCATTTGCTTCTCTCTCAGAATTAATAGTTGATTTTCCAATCAAAACTCACCACAGCATTGTATCTATCATTGGCTTTACTTTCCACCAATCTAATTGTACAAGTCTGATATCTTTGGGCCCATGGCAAAAAACTAATATGAAGATTTAGTATAAATAGAAAATATGCTTAGTTACATCAATGTAAAGTATCGGACTTGAATATTACTAGTTGCTTAGCATTTGTCTAATTAGCCTTCTGAAGCACTTTAGCTTACCTTGATATCTTTTCTAACAATTGAAAAGAAAGTTCCTTAAAAATGTGTTGTAATCTTATATTGATTCCTTTTGTTAAGAAAATAATTATGAGTTGGAGCATTGTATACTTTCTAAATAAAGAATGTGTGTAATCATTATTATGAATATCTATATTATTACAATAAAATTGTTCGACATCATTCCACTGTGTGGTTATCTAAGTTTTAAATGTTGATTTATCTCAGTCTCTCACATTTTGTAAAATTTTTCCAAATATTAATGTTTTTCCTTTTGGCTCCATTCCACATAATGTTAAATTGCAATAGTGGTCTTACATCTAGCACACAGAAAAATTTAGTATAATATTCAGTATGGTGTACTCCTTATTGATAATTTGCTAGAATTGGTGGGTAGGGAATCAAAACCCCATATTGATCTTTGAATTGAGTTTAGAAAAGCTTACACATTGCAAGTGTCATTGCTCTTTTCTAGAAAAGCACAATAGAAGAGTAGTTTACAAGGGAGCCCTAATCCAGCCACAAGAAACAATCTACACTTTACATGGCAGCTTTAAGGGTAGAAAAAGGAAGTTCAGCGAGCACTTGGAGATGCAAGAAAGGATTCTGAATTGCCAAGGAAGTAAGTCTTCCCATTTAACATTTTAATATTTCCAATGACCAATTTTCTCAGATTTGTACTTCAAATTTTCTCAGTTTTTTCTTTTTAATGAAATTATACATAGAGTTATTGGGAAAGGCCTTCCTGAATTGCCTATTTAACAGTGTTGTGCAAGGCAAGTTACTAGTTGTGTGACTAGGATCTTGGTAGGGTCAATATCACTTGAATGATTATGTAAGCTGCCATACCGACAGATAAATTACGACGGGTGAGGAATATGAGATCAATTTCAAAGAGAAAACCCCATCAGGGAGTTCAAGGATTCAGTTGAGGAAGGATACGAGCTTGACACTACCATTCACAAAGGAAAGTGAGGAAGACAATGGCTCTCAAAATATGGTATATGATACATTTTTCCCTTAGCTTACCTTCCGTTCTGTTTGTTTGATTGTCAAATCCATACTTATTGCTTCTCTCCTTTTTGTAAAGTCTTTGATAGCTCTGTTTTGTCTTAGGAATTGGAATTATATTTTCTTGGCTTTTTTTTTTTTTTTATTCTCCTCATCTTGATTCGGAATTAAAAAAAAAAAAAGTTGCTTCTTTTCTTCTGATTTTGATGCTTGTTAGTGGGTTTTCATCATCTAATACATTGTAGTTGTAAAGTCTACTATAGGAATTGACATTCTGGTGGAGGAAATAATCGGTCCTGACTACTGTTTTGATTGCTCATATATAGCTCTTGATGCTTAGACTTCGAAATTCCTCTTAACGTGTTATATCTCCTTGAAATAGAGGTTAGGCTACTAAACTTGATATTTATTTTAGATCATTATCATTTTGTCCATTGGTGATTAAAAGTATATAATTCTAACCATTTCAAAAATTATATACTTCTTTACAAACTTTTTACTTCTAATGATGCTTGTTACCTTGAATATCCCCTAAATCCTAGGCACAAGAAACAATCCCTACTTTACAAGAGACCTCTGAGGACAGAAAGGATCTTCAGCGAGCACTTGAGGGTGCAAGAAAGGATTTTAAACTGCCACGGAAGTAAGTTTTCCCCTATTACATACTAGTTTTGGCAATGATCAAATTTTCTCGAATTTATCCTTCAAATATTGCTCTGATGCCTTATTAAGTTCTCTATCTAGAATGCAACAATTGGTATGGTCGCCACTCATCAAGCTAGGCACAGCCCATGGTTGAAGTTATAAGCTTGGAGAATGTTATTGTGTGCTATAGCGTTGATTTTTATAGTGATGTTCTGAAAGATTGACCTCCAATTGCATCTGTTGTAGCCTTAATGTCCTCTGCTTTCTCTTCAACTTAGCAAGGGACCTCTGAGTGCTGTTCTGTTAGCTTTTTCATGTTATCTAAGAGGTAGAACAATATAATATATACATATATGTATGTAAACGAGTGCGCGCGCGCATTTGTGTAATCATTACGAATATCTATATTATTACAATAAAATTGTTTAACATCATTCCACCGTGTGGTTTTCTACTTTTAAATGCTGATTTTTAAAAAATTTCCAAATATTAGTGTTTTTCCTTTTGGCTCCATTCCATATAATGTTAAATTGCACTAAAGGTCTTACATCCACCACTCAAAAAATTTAGTATAATATTCTGTATGGTGTTTCCTTATTGAGAATTTGCTAGAATTGGTGGGGGGGGGGGGGGGGAATCAAAACCCCATATTGATCTTTGAATTGAGTTTAGAAAAGCTTACACATTGCAAGTGTCATTGCTCATTTCTAGAAAAGCACAATAGAAGGGTATTCTACAAGGGAGCTCTAACCCTGCCACAAGAAACAATCCACACTTTACATGGGAGCTCTAAGGGTAGAAAAAGGAAGTTCAGCGAGCACTTGGAGATGCAAGCAAGGATTCTGAATTGCCGAGGAAGTAAGTCTTCCCGTTTAACATTTTAATATTTCCAATGACCAATTTTCTCTTTGTACTTCAAATATTGATCTGATGCCATATTAGGTTCTCTATTTGGCAAGCAATTGTTTAGTTTCTTTTGTCTTTTGCTACATTAATCTATTGCTATGATTCAAATCATAGACAAGGCTCATTAAGCTAGTAGAGCGACTTGTGCTTAAGCATGGCGAATGGTGTTGTGCAATATAGTGGTGAGTCTATGTTCTCCCCAATCATCTTGTACATATAATTTTTTTTTCCTTTGACTTGAACATATAATTTGAAAGGGACTTAATATGCCTTTAAATATATTAAAATTTCCAAGCAATTGTACCATCAGAGTTTTGGCAACATAATTGAAGTTAAAAAAAAAAAAAAGGGATATATTCAGAGTTATGTACCATACCATTGTCTGTTTTGTACTCGAAGATACAAAAATGCCTTCAAATTGAAATAGAAACTTTCATTTGCTTTGCTCATTTATTTTTTCCTGTTCTGTGTTATTGACTGTAAAATGCTTTTCTGTTTTTTTTACTCCGTTGGGATGAAAAAGAAATTTCATTCGCCAACCGGTTGCAATGTTTGGTATTTGCAAATAAATTTAAAACTTAAATTTTAAGTTGTTCTCTTTTGTTTGGAAACATCACAATTGATGGTGATTATGTTCATAAAGACCATTATTGTTTAGTCATCACGTTTTTCTTTTGCAGTCCAATTGCCTATACTATTTGCTGAGTTTTTGGCTTCAAAGTAAAACATTCCATTGGATTTGCCGTAATAAACCTATAATTGAAATTTTTTATTTCTTAAACTATGCTCATAATTATGTTTTTCTATTTTCTCCCCTTCGTCCTGATTTGACCTTGTTTGTAAAATTACTTATGAAGTCTAAACCTATTGGAGAAGCGTAGTTTATACTGGTGACAATTGTTAAGCAAAGGATGCACCTCAAATAGCAGTGTTTTCTGGTGCAAGATAGCTGAATAGCAAAGATCTACATGGCAGAACAACAAAGCTCCCTTTCTCTCCTCCCTGAAGCTTTGTCCTTGTTTTCATAGCCTTATACTCATTTCAAAGATGCAAAAATACTAATAGATGAGCCTCCAGTCAACATCGTGAATGTAACATGTCATGGATGTCAAGAAGTAACAAATGTCAAGCGGTGACGTATGAATAGGAAACTAGGCAACTAGATTTATGTATATCTGTAAATTCTTCTTTCCATATCTTTTTGTTCCTTGAATGTGAATGACTTGTTATCAGTCTATCAGGTTTGTCGTTAGAGGCTAAATTTATTGTATGATTAGACTTGTGTTAAATCTCATATTTTTTATCATTAATACCCAAAGATTGAATCAGCCAATTTGGTAAAAGTTAAATCAACAAGGTGGCTTTAGCAGCATGTTGTTTATATATTTAACTTGTTCATGAGTGTTGCACTTCTGTGTGGACTCATAATCAAATAATCAAAGCCTAAAATGGCTAATGGAGGAGTGGTCCATGAAGGAGTTAAGCCTTCAAGTTTGATTTGTAATTGTCATGACTCATGAGACATTTGAGGAGTTTGTAAAGAGGAGATTCAATTGCATTGTAGAGCGTGTAAAGTATTCTACTGTAAATTGTATACACCAGTACCTATTTTTTATATTTCATTTGCAGTAGTATTGAACATGATCAAAGCTCATAATTTTCTCAAATCTCTTGAATCATTGTTGTGTACTCCGTGCAAGAAATGATTGGGAAACAAAGAATTTGTCTAATTGTTTCCTCTGTACAAAGAGCTTTACATTGACAAAATAATTAACAAATCCCAAAAAATATATAATATTAATTTTAAGTTTTTATGTATGGATACTTAAGTTTTTATATATTCCCTTAATTAAGAAAAAAAATATAATATTAATTCTGAAAAACATAAAACGTATACATATTAATTTATTTTCAAATGTACCAGGAAGCATCGGATTGGGTTCAAATGTATAATGCAAAACAATCCATAGCCAATAAAAACTGTTAGCTAGTTTTTTTTATGGGGGTAGTGATCCTAGAAGTTGCACTAGAGTGTATGTTTAGTTCTACATAATAATCTTACCTGCAAATCCTAACAAAATGGTCTTATGCTCTCTGTCATATTCTCTCATTCCTTCAACTTGTTTAGTTACACCGATACTCAATTGCATATACAGAGAAAAGAACTCCAATGGCTACAACTATCCAACTAATTAATTGCTTATGATGAAACCTCTTTCAAACTCAAATTACTCAATCTGGACAAATTGGCAAAGACACTGGCATATGCAAACCTGGTATAGATGTTATTGTTTTTGGATGTATAATTAGTATAAACCAAATCAGTTTCTGTTAAATTTGATTTTTTTATTTGGGTGATCCGTTTTGGTCTAATCTGTTATTGGTAATATGAATCTAAGATAATAACATAAGATACACTTTCCAATCAAACTGCTTTTGTTAAATTTGATCTTTCTAATATATAATTAATAAACCTTATATAATATTGCAGCTAGAGGAAGTGCTAGAGTGTTTATAATCTTCAATCAGCCAATGGTATATGAATGCTTTGGTAAGTGGCAAGCTTTTTGTTTGTTGACAGAGCTTCATCTTCTTCTCATGTGATGTTGCTTGGGAGAGACCAATTACATTTGTATATAATGCAAAAATGGGCAGTCCACTGGTTAGGTGGGTTGTGCTTTTCTTGGTTAGGTAGCAAATTAAGCTTCTTGTTTATTAACAAAGGTTCTTCTTCTTCCCAATTACAAAGTATATAATGCCAAAACTTAAAAAGTAGTATACTGGTTAGGTAACCTGTGCTTTTCTGGATTATTTGGCAAAGCTTCTAACAATAACACTGTCCGAGAAACCATTCCCATGCCTCTGAAATGCAAAACCAAAATTTTGGGGCCTTGTTCTAATAGGGGGCCTTAGGCAATGGCCTAGCCTAAGAGCGGGCTCTGGTTAGCACAAGTCAGGACTTCACAAGAGTAAATAGAACAAAATATATTAGTTGCTAATCCAAAGGATGTTGGTAAATGACTTATGCTCCATTTGTTCCGGAAGAAATTGTTTTCTAAGAAAATTTTTCATTTTTTGGGGGACAATGAAAAATGAAAGCCAATAAAAAATGTTTACCAAATGAATTGTGAAATAAAAAGATTTTAGGCAATGGTTTAAGTTGCCTAGATCTGGAGTTGTCTTTCTAACTCCATTAGTAAATCTTTTTGAAAATCAATAAGCAACATTCAGTAAAAATCCTTATTCATTGAGCAATAATTGTTACTAAAAATGACATCTTTTGTTAAATCAGGATGTGTATAGACTATAATTATGGAGCTTGACTAACCATCTTATTGAATCCCATCAAGAATTTTATATGAACAGACAGAGAATATGATTGATGCATGCGGAAATAAACAATTCAAGATTAGAGAAGGTAAATCTGAAGGATTCAAAGTCGCACGTATTCCCATTTCTCAATTTTTGGAGTAAACATAAGGATCCAGCCAATCTTTTAATATAATATGTAAAAATGTAAAATTAAAAGATCTAGGATCACATCCTTCAATAAGGATGGAATCTTTCGTTGTGTGAACCAGCACATTTCATGACATGGTGAACGTTATGGTTTTGTTTTATTGGTAAGTCAGTGTTATAATTTTGAAGACATAACCACAAATCAATATCAATATATAAAACAATACTCGTAAATTTATTGATCGTATCACCAATAATTTTTGAAATGTTATGTATATTTTATTTTATTTCATCTTCTTGAAAGCATAACCTGACAACTAAAAAAGTTGTCACCATGTGCATAACCATGTTACCTTGTGACGTTGCCTGGGAAGGATCAATCTATTGTTTTTAATATTAATGCTGTACCATGTGCTATAACTATCAAATGTGCCATGTTCCCATGTAGACCATCGTTGACCACTTGACCATTGCTAATTCGTTATAAAAAGCTTAATATAAGGATGGAATCTTTCGTTGTGTGAACCAGCACATTTCATGGCATAGTGAACGTTATGGTTTTGTTTTATTGGTAAGTCAGTGTTATGATTTTGAAGACATAACCACAAATCAATATCAATATATAAAGCAATACTCCTAAATTTATCGATCTTTTCACCAATAATTTAGAAAATCAATATCCATCCTTGTCCGTAAAAATACAGTCATTGTGATGCATGCAATGATAAAAAGCTGCAGATAGAAAAGACCAAAATGAGTTTCCAATTTGCAGGACCTTTGCCAAAGTA
>BKZX01024941.1:10063-38065 GCA_014362285.1 Fagus crenata | reverse complement strand
AAAATTTTCCTAAAAGCTGCTGTTCAAGTGGAAAATGCAAGTCTAGGTAGCAGTTTCATTTGCCATAAGCTCCGCCAAGGAGAAGATAATTTCTCTTCTATTATTACTACTTTAGTATGAGCTCACCATCAACAGCCTATCCTCACACCAGGAGTAATGCCAAAACCTGAGTTTAGAACCGTAGAATCACAAATTTTTATAAGCTTTGTGTTGGATTTTTTGATAGGTAATAAAGAACTTTATTAGAAAAGAAGGATATGTACAACTAAGAATCTAAGGAATATACAAGCTGTATACCCCCAGTCTCTTTATAAAATTTCATTACCAAAGTTTCAATAAAATCATAAAGTGTAGTTAAGCTTTTGGGTTGGATGCTTTAATGTATTTGGGCGTGGTTTATTTGTTCCTGGACTCTATGTGCCAGCCCATTTGTCTTTGTTTCAGTTTTGGTTGGGTCGTTGGACCTATTCGTCTTGGCTTTTATTTCTGTTGGGCCTAGATGTGAGAGAGGGTATTAAGAAATTCAAATCGGTTGTTTGTGTGCTTGGGTATAGAATATATGTACTTCTTGCATCTCTTGACCTATTACCTTAAGATTTCAGATTGGATGCTCTAATAATGGGCTTTGGCTTTGTTGATGTTAGAATAATGGTTAAATAATTAAATTTACAATTTCCTAATACTTTAGGCTTTTAGAAAAAACGGTAATATATTATGGTATCAGAGCATGTGGTCCTGAGTTTGAACCCTAACCTCCAATTAAAAAAATAAAGTTCATAATCTCACTTGTTGGGCCTCACTTATTAAGGGGGAGTCTGGGTCCATACATGAGGGTAAGTGTTAAAATAATAGTTAAATATTTACCATTTATTTATTTTTTTGATAAGTAAATATTTACCATTTATTAATAGCTTAAGCTTTTGGAAAAAGTGGTAGTTATCATTTGATATAAATTTGATGGTTGGAGGTTCTGTCTTTAACACCACAAAATGATAGCCTATACGGCTATACTAGGATGCATTTTGGTGTAGGATATAGTGGCTATGGTAGTCTTGTCTTTTGAAGGCCTTACATAAGATTTCTTTAGATATTTATGTGGAGAATTGGTTTAAGACAGTTAAATTTTGGGTTTGAATCATGTGGGAATTCAGATTGTGGTTGGAATTTATCACCTTATTTTAGGTTTGGTGGGGTTGCTAGGCATTTCAATGATTCATGGAAATGGAACAAGTTTGTTTTTGGTATAAGATTATATACAATTCAGTTCATGGTGTTGTTTGATAGTTCATTTCCTTAGGGTTTTGCATGTCTGCATGTTTATGTGTTTTAGAGAGAACCCTAGTGGTTAGAATGTGATTGAGAGAAATTGCACCACCATAATCTGAACTTACTTGTCGTCATTATGGGCCTTTGGATGTATACAGTATACCAAAGGTCAAAACCATGTAAACTATGGTGGTCTGTGTTGTGTTGATTCATTTTTTTTTTTCTTTAATTTCTCTGACTTATCAAAAAAAAAAAAAAATCTCTGAAAATTGGACTAGATATAAGGCTTGCTGTGATGAAGTTCAGATAAGTTTGTTTGTTGGTTTGTTTTTAGTTCAGATAAGTTTGTTTGTTTTTTTCCCGGTTGAAGGAGTTCTTTAACTCCTTAGGAGGACAGCCAATGGCTGGGGTTCTTTTGATGTAGTTTAAGGTGGGTGGGGTAGTCATGTAATCTGAAAACACCTTTAAAATTTATGTACCTAGCCATTAATGTGCAGTCACAAATGCTCAACTCGAAAATGATGTCATCTCTTTCTTATCTATCAAATCATTTGAATCGATTGTGCTTCTTACTGCTGATCTGAATTTGAACAGATTACCCCTTTGATTTTCAGTTGGGAATTAATATTTTATTTTAATATTCTGTTTCATTGCAGTTTGTATATCTTGCAATAATTGGTGGAACCTATTACTTTGTTGCAAAGTCTTCCTTTAGCTATATTCCTGGCTATTATCTTAGTGAAGTGCACAGGTATGTAGGAAGGAGCCAGCATACTTGCTCTCTAATTCTGTGTTTGTATCCTTTCAGCATTATTCTATCCTAAATTTCCTTAGACTTTATATGTTCTTGCAGGTATACAAGCTTGTTGGCTGTTGGTGTCGGTGTACTACTCTTTCTATTGACTAGCTTTACTGATCCAGGAACCGTGAAGGCTGAGAATGTTTCTCAATATATCTCAGCCTATCCCTACGATGATGTTATTTATTCTGAGAAAGAATGTTCAACTTGCAAAATTCCAAAGTGAGTTTTTCCTTGTTGAGATTTCTCTGGAAACCTCCATTTACTTCTTTTAATAATGATTTTTTCCTCCTTTGGTTCAGACCTGCCAGGTCCAAGCACTGCAGCATTTGTGATCGTTGTGTTGCTCGTTTTGACCACCATTGTGGATGGATGGTAAAATCTCAAACTATTATTTTTAGTATTTTTCTAATCTTTTATAGTGAGATGATTTGGTTTTTATTGTAAAATATCACTTTTAATTTCTACTTAGCTGTTTGTTGCCAATGCAGAATAATTGTATAGGGGAGAGAAACACCGGCTACTTTATGGCTTTTCTTTTGTGGTGAGTAATATCTGATTTGCAACAGTAAGTTTATACTTTCTTGATATATGCAATGGTAAATAGCCTCCCTTGGCTATATGAAATAGTTCATCATATAAGGTGGCGTCTTCTTCTTAGAAGATATTGATAATGAGGGGTAGGAAATTTATCTCTACAGCTAATGTTATGAGATGCACCTTAAACAAGGCTTTAATTTTCAACTTCTGTTTGAAATTCTGACCATCTAGTCCTCATGTCCAAGGTTGTGAGGTGATTAGGAAAAAGAAACATAAATTTTATGCCAGATAAGGTTCTAAATGTATGTGTTGCATTAATATTAGGTCACACTCTTGAAATTTATGGCATTGTAGTGGAGAAGTTCCAAACTATTGTCTTAAATTTTGTTCCAAGTTTTAAATGGAGTCAATCAGTGAGCAGCATTCTTGATGTTTCTTCTTGTTGGAGATATTTTGTGTGGCCCATGAGGCCCAAAGTTAGTGTAGGCCCATGTACTTGTATGTAAACCTAGTTTTAGGTTTCTATATAAACCCTACATTGGGTATATTGTAACACTAAGAAATATAGTAAAAATGTAGCCGTCATGGGCTTTCGTGTGTGGACGTAGGTCTTCATGACCGAACCACGGTATCTCTTTGTTTCCGCTTTCTCTTCTCTCTACCTTTTACATTATTCTTGCCTTTCTATTTTACAACACTTCTATATTCTTGTATAAATTATTGTAACTTTATTTGAGATAAGGCAATATTTTGTTCTTTTCTTATTGTTATTTATTTTTATATTGTTTTTTTAGGTTCTATTCATTTTACATGCTTCTTTAGCGATTTTGCAGGCATTTCCTTCTCTGCATATATGGAGCAGTTGCCATTGGGTTGGTTCTTGCTGGACGATTGAAAGAATTAAAAGTTATATATATTCTAACTGGTAAAAAACTGATTCGCATTTTATTCTTTCAAGTTTATGGCTCAGATGTATCTGAGCCTAAATGTGACATCTCTTTTGCTGTTTCTTTGTTGCAGTTTATTATGGTATAGAAAATTCTTTCTCAAGTTTAGCTCCACATGTTGTACAGGTGAGTGCTCTACTTTCCTACTTTTGCTTCTGTGATTTGATATCTTTTTATTCCTCAACTAATGGTCTGCTTTGGAGCAACTTAAAGGGAGAATTAACCTTAAAGGCATATTTGAATTCTTCTCTATATATTGATTACTTAATTTTCAGTTTCAGTAAAAGCTTAGTGTTTGTCATGCTGATGATAATGGGGTTTTCAACATGTTGGGCAACATGTTCTTAGTTCCTTAAAAAAAAAAATTGAATAATTTGGGTGTCAAGCAGATTTATCATAAACCTACTCTTAGCTATTATCATGTTTCTAGTGAGTCAAAAAACCTTTCTTTTTATGGAAATAATTCTGCATGATGCAGGATCTCATGATTCAACATTCTAATGACAACCTAAGTATTTTGGGGCTAATTCAGAGGAAACTGACAGATCTGTACAGATTTGGTTTGTTGGTAGTGTTTGGGGCTTGGATATTAGTATAGGGCTGGAATAATCTGAGGGAAGGGGCTCGAATACAGAAATCAGAAGAAGAAGAAAGATCAACCTACATTGCACAAGGTTTCTTGGGCATAACACATCAAACAGAAGCAGTGTTTTCCTTCTTTATATTTATTCATCCCATTAACTTCTAAGAATAGCAACACATGACTTTATAAAATTCTTTACATACCAACTAGGGGACCGAGTTTCTTTCCATCAACTAATCTTTTAGCTAACACACATCCTGTAGGGCCAACATACTGACCAAAACTGAGAAATAAAGTCAACAGAATAGACCTCACATGCTATCAATCTCAACTAACCAGCTGCTGGGAACAGTGCAAAAATACTAAAATACGTTTGACTTGAAAACTATTTTAAAATGAAAATCTGAAAGCAATACTTCAAACTCAAGCAAGTTTGAGTTGGGAATCTTGGCAAATTACTACTTTTTCTTTTGAATCAGCCTTCTTTTCTTGTATTTTCCCCACCTTCAGACATATTATTTGCATCACTGCATTGTCATGCTCATTCTTTTTTCCTCTTCTTAAAGGTAAAGGCTATTTGTAACTCAGCTTTGAGTGCATGCTTTATGCACATAAAGCTTTTTTGAATAAAATTTTTACTTATCAAAAAAAAAAAGAAAAGGTAAAGGCTATTAAATAGACATATCTAAGACTTACACTGTACTTCTGCCAACAGTTTTGACACTAAATCTGTTAAAAGAGCCTTGAACGACCTGATCCTGCAATGTTGCAGCATTTGGGTGGCACTGTGATGCACTGATGATTGGTGGTCATTGTTGTCTGGTCATTCATGTCAAGGTTGGCTCCAACCACCTACTTTAGCTCAAATTTATGCATTAAATGGGATCAATTGTCAAATGCTCTGTTTTGTCGGGTTGATTTTTGGGGAGGATAGAAAAGGGAAAGAAAATAGAGGAGAGAGAGTAGTTTTCAGTGGTTGGGCATAACAAAGAGAGGAAAGAAATTGGTGTGACTGGGAGTTTTCCATCTGGTCTCTTCAATTTTCATCTACCTGAATAGGAGAGAAAAAGTGAAAGGAGAATGGGGAGAGAAAAGACGACAGTTTTGGCTTTTAGCTAATCACATTTTTATTTTCTTTTGTATTCCATATTGTTATTCAATATGAAATTAAAACAAAATATTTTAAATAGGTTTTGGATTTGTTGGCTTGATAGAAAGGGTCTTTTGGTAGACATTGAAGTGTAGATATTTGGAATGCAATTCCTTTATGTATCATGTGACTATTTGGATAGAATACTACAACCGCATGTTTGAAGGGATAGAATGATCACCTTGGGAACTAAAACTATTTTTCTTACACTGTATGATTGGATGGCTGCATTACATGGTCACCGTAAGGTCACTCTTTTTCTAATTTGGTGGAATTTTGGATTTATGTAACTTTAGATGATGTATTGTAGCAACTCAAGTACATTTCCTGTGTAACTACTTATCAACAAATATTATGAATAGCCCGTCTGGGGTGATTTGAGGCCGGAAGGCGGGGAGTACTCCCACTCAAAAATGATCCTCTGGATTACCCGGCAACTGATTCTAGCGGGTGGGATCAGTTGTCTGTAGGTTTTACTACTGGCTAGAGGCGAGTCCAAAGAGCTCTTCTTTATAAAGGTTCCTACGTTATAAAAAAAAAAAAAAAACAAATATTATGAATGTACCATTAATTTTTGGGGTTATGAATACTTCGTTTCCAATGAGTTATAGTTCAACTGGTACTTCCTCCTCCCATAGTAATATGATGCAGGGTAAGGTCTTGGGTTCAAGACATCACCTTATGTGAGATTGAGATTATTCTCTTAAAAAAATAAATAAAACGAACAAATTTTATTGCACATATATATTAGAACAAGTATATAATAAATTTGAAACATGCCTTTTAAAATTAATTTTTTGATGTAATATTCTATTGCATGATTCATGTTGTTGTAGTAAATGTACTATAAAAAATAATGTTAAAGAAATTACTTCTTATATAATAAGGGCATTACAGCAAATTGATACAAATTACAATTTATTTCCTTCCATTCTTCATTTTAATAGTACAAAGGAAATTTATATTATTTTCCATCCCTTCTATCATACACATGATGGAAAACCGATATGTTTTCCATCTTCTCAATTTTATATCATTCATACTTTTTCTATCTTCCCACTTTTCCATCATTCCTATGAAATTGAGCCTAACTTTTCTATTCTTGCAATTGACTATGACTCTATGAGCATTCAATAACTGAGCTGCACATTGTTGAAGTTTCATACTTGAGCCATTGTGCTTAATATTTTTTTTTTGTGCAACATGGATGGGTTTTAAAAAATGTCTATTTAATTATTTATCTACTCTTTTTTATCATACTACATAGTTCATTGCTTTTGTTTGTCTCTCTTCATTATGATTTTTGCTTAATGGTTATCTTCTTTGTAACAGTGGTTGTTGGCCTCCTACAACACGCAGATACTTCTTATGGTGTTTCTTGCAATAGTTTCACTGCTATTGGCAGGTTTCTTTAGCTACCATGCCAAGCTATGTCTCACAAATACCACCACAAATGAGGTCTTATTTTCCAACCTTGATGTTTCTCAATAAAATTATCTATTTTCTTTTTGTAAAATCATGGACGGGGCAGGATATGGGCAATATATAGGATAAGCTCATGAGGCTCCATCCATTGCTGCAACAGAATCACTACCCATGGCAGGTTGAGGTTGCTTCAAATTTTTGTGGTGGGATATACGTGCAATTCTCTTCATGCTGATCACGACTTCCGCTTAATCTCTGAAGACCATCACTTAATTTATGAAAATGATTCCTATGAACAAATTCTAGTTGGCATTTTGGATGTTACCAAGAAAAGAAATCAGCTTGATTGTGAAGGTAGTTTAGAAGTTAGAAACAAAGATTCCTATATGAAATGAATACAATTCGCTGATGTGATGTCGTTTTCTCAATGCTTCAACCAACTGGATTGTTCCTCCATTTAACCATTAGTTGGGCAAAATAGTGAGAATCATCAGATCTGTGAAGTTAGATTAGCTTTTCCCATTTGTCAAAGATCATTTACACCCTTCTCCTCTTCACTCCCTTCCCAATTACTTTTTAATATTTTAGTAAATAATGGCAGAAGTTCTTTACTATCTATATGTGTGATTCACTAATGTGGTATTCGGTTTTATAATGTTTTTGAAACTAATTGGTTGTGATATAGATGCTATTGCAACCGTATTGCCTTGAATTTGTTACTAAAACCCAAAAACTTACTGTTACACTCCCTGGAACTACAGACTTTCAAGTGGCAAGAGTACATAAGTTGGCAGAGGAAGCTAAATGAAGCAAAGGTGAGTGCTGCAGCCCTCAAAACGAGTATCAGTGGGATGAGTGCTGAAGGAAAGCCTTCAGAAAGCAAATGGAGATCCTTCTTTCGAAAGTCCCCATTGGAAGATGTGCAGGTTGTTAAAAATAACATTTATGATAAAGGATTTTTTCACAATCTTCATGAGATCATCTTTCCCCCCTCAATAAGATCCTCATTTTCGCAAACTAAACCAAAGTCTGGCTGAATTGCTGTTCCCGTTTTAGCTTGGCTGGGTTTTTCGATATTTTGGTGGCTTGGTAGCCTATTCCTACAGTTTATGATTTGTAGATGGCTAGCCAGTGAGCCTTGAGGGACAATTGTAAATGAGAAGCTTTATTCACATTACTTATCATTAGAACTGTAATATGTGATTATGGCACATTGCATCCTGAAAATTGATGATGGTGAAATACTCTCGAGAAAAGCAAGATTTACTTCCTTTTGTAATAGTAGGCATTTTTTTTTTTTTCAAATCAAGATTCATGTTCTGTAAATTGCTTTATAGTAATACAGCCCTCCAAGCTATTAGAGCATTCATGTGTGGGATTCTCCAAAATGACCCAACAATCAATAGAATCAGTAATTCAACATGGCTTATACCTTTTCAAATTGTTTCTTTTGTTTGGTGAATTGAAATATGAGTAATGCTACATATATAACAAATAATCTTTAATGTTTCAAAACGATGCATCATTGGTTATTCCGTTAGTCTTCATTAACTTGGTATATACATGGCTAACATAATTATGACATGGACAATTTTGAATTGATGTGTAATTTTTTTTTTAATGACAACTAAGATATAACATAACATACCCATTTAAAAACAACCCATCCCACAAAATTAACCCAATCCAAAAAAAAAAAAAAAAAAAAAAAAAAAAAAAGTGGCCTGGTTTGTCACGTGGGTTCGTTAATTTTATGATGGCAACATTTTGATCGGGTTAGCGGTGGCGCTCGATTGGATTTAGTTTGGACTGGTTGATTGGCTAATTAAGTTTAAAGAAGATTACCATTTTGACAGGCGACAATGTGAGAAGTTGACATGAAGCTTGGCATTGGTGGTTAGGTGATGTTTGTTTGGATTCTGGTGATTGTGTGGTTTAAGGTGGTAAATGGTTATTTTTTCTGTTGTAATTTAATGTATCGAAGAGATATATGAGCTTATCGAAGCAGTGATAGATCTCTCTCTCTTTATTCTTTATACTACTTTGATGTTTGTTTGGCCATTAATTTTGGATCCATTGATGGGTGTCAATTTAACGAATGCAAAATTATAAAAACTTATGAGTAGTAGGTTGGAACCAACTAATTGTTTAGCCATCAAGTAACTCTAGATTACTATTATTGAGATATTGACAGTTAAAAATGTCATTTATATGCTCAAGAAATCTTAGAGACGAAAGATTCCTTATTGGATCCATGTATTGGTAGAAGAATGACAAGATTGATACAAAAAAAAAAAAAAAAGCCTTAGGCATATTAGCATACGGACCCGAATTTTCATTCCGGCTTGTATTTGCCGAAACGGGTTAGAATGGTTGGAATTTGGCCCGAAATGGAACATGGAGGTTTCTCGTTCCAATTTGCATACTAATACGGTATTGGTTTAAATACATTAAAACTATGTTGTTTTTTCTTCTGAAAAATAAATGCCATTTTAAGCTTTATTGCCACTTAACAATCACATTATTAACAAGCATAGACAAAAGGATATGATTCAAAACGCTATTAAATACTAGAGACAATTCAAAATGACCCCAAAATTAGATGTTGTAATTTTCATTTTAGTCTTAAAAAAAAATACAAGCTAATTGCTAGAATTTATTTAGAAAAGCTAATAATTGAGTGGAGCTTTCGTTTCAAAAAATTATTAGTTTCATAATATTTTAAAAATAAATTAGAATTTTGTAGAAAAAAAAAAAAAAAGATTTTTCAACGACAATAAAACACAATTTCATGTCATTAGTCTTGTCAATATATTTTATCATAATTTATTATGCCCGAATGTATTATTATGATTTAAAATATAGGGAAAATACATTAATACCCCAATATTTGATGAAACTAGATTTGTTATACTATATTTTCAACAAATGATACTCCATTCCAAAATTTTCAAAATAATTCACATTCTGCTCTATTTTTGGAGCAAAGTGTGAATTATTTGGGGGTATAATGTGAATTATTTTAGAAAAGAGTATAAATTATTTTGATCATTTTGAGAACGGAATGTTTTTCTAAAAAATCAAGTGTGCTAAATATAATTTTACTACAAACTCACCAAAATGTAATTTAGTCTAAAATCTATTTACAGTAATCTTACATCTTACCAACCACAAAAGCAAGCGCAACTTCCGGAAGCTCACTGTACTTTAATCGACTCAATAATTCTGCCTCCCACTATCCAATGTGGTGAAGAAAAGCGAAGGAAAAGAAGGGAAAAGACTGAAGAAAATTACCAAATCAAAAGAAACGTCCCACTCCACTCCCATAGTCCAACTGCCATTTCCCTTTTGCATACTAATAAATTACTAATTCAAAAGAGACGTTCCACATTCTGAGGCCAGACTTTTCAAAAAGCAAATGGAGAACAATGATTGTTATTGTAAAGCGAATGAATTTTTTATTTCGTGAATTGTTGCATTGATTGGAACTTTGGACGCATACCTGTTCGTGTAAAATAAGAAATTATTCAGTCTACCAGGTGAACCACGTCATCCGTTCACCAACCCAGTAATTAAACGCCATGTGTTTAAATGAATGACTCAACTATTTAATAAGATAACAAATAAATGTTAAAAGACCAAAATGCCCCCACATTCCAACTCGCCACAACCAGCTACACAGGCGAGCGGCGGCGACGAATCCAAAACATCCATGAGAGAGAGACAAATGATTCAGACTGCAAGGGATAAGCCTCAATCAGAGAAATCGTAGCTGTGGTCCGGTTCATGCGCAAGCATCTACCCATTGGATTTTTAAAAAACAAACCATAAAGATTTTAGTAGTGAATAACTATATATTTTGAGAACGAAAAAGCAGCCCCAAATACCCAATAAATTACTTACAATCTACAGAGAAAGAGTTAATTAAATGAGATGGGGTCTCATTTTCCATCATATTATCAAGATTGACAACAAAAAAAACACAGAAATTAGAATATATTATAACAGTAACAAGAAGAAGGAGAAGAAAAAGAATAATGAAACCTTAGAAGCTTTAAGAATGAGGTCAGTATATTTCGAAGTCTGGGTTTGTGGGACAAGCTTGCTCACTGCTTGTGAGGATGGTATTCTTAGTAGCAGTAAAAAATGCGTTCCTTGGTAGTTCTTCTGGGCACTGCTCCACCGCCATCACCGTTAAAAAAGAAGGCAAACATAAGGAGCAGCAATTTCATCCTCCTCTCTCATGGATGAGCCGCTGCCGCCGCTCGCAAGTGTAGCTGGTTGCAGTGATTTGGAATCAGATCTGGTGGGCCATTTAGGTCTATTAACATTTGTTTGTTATCTTGTTAAGTAGCTGAGTCATTCATTTAAACACATGGCGTTTAATTACTTGATTGGTGGACGGATGACGTGGTTCACCTGGTGGACTGAATAATTTCTCGTGTAAAACGATTATTGACAAATAAATTACTAATTCAAAAGAGACGTTGCACATTCTGAGGCCAGACTTTTCAAAAAGCAAAAGGAAAACAATAATTGTAATTGTAAAGCCAATGAATTTTTTATTTCCTGAATTGTTGCATTGATTGGAACTTTGGACGAATACTGGTTCCTGAAAAACGATTATTGACAAATTACATCAATATCAGGAAACATGGGAGTTTATGTTAGGATATACGTGGAGCTTGGTTTTGCTAGATCCGGTTTGGGTTTGATTCGGTTTAGAAGCGTACGGTTTCAACTGGGGATTTTGTGAGGCTTAATTCATAGAGCTGAGGCTTGGGGTGTCAGCCCATTAATGTAATATATATGTCAATTCGAAGTAGGGTTTTTGTATTGTTAGCAACTGGTTGTAAAGTTCTCTAAAACATAGTTAAAATCAGTGCAACTCTGTGGATGTAGCCCTACTAGTGAACTATGTAAATTTTTTTAATGTCGTGTGATTGGTTATTTGCATGTTTCTTCTCTCTCTTCGCATCTCACGTTGTTCCTAGTAATAGGTTTAATTCCTAACAGATTACTATGTTTAAATATTGAGAAATATTGAGAATGTAAAATATGAAGATTAGACTGTGTACCATATGTTGTGTATATGCAGTAGTTAGCTAGGGTGAGATTCTTTGTTTAATAATTAGTGGGGGTGTGGGATTTGGACTATTTTATTATTATATTTGTCCATGAAGGTTGGTAATAATGTTTTCTAGACTACTTCGGATTTCAGAAATTTTGAACCTGCTTCATTGTTGATGCTTAAGTAGGGAATTTATCCTCGTTAATTTCTCTGTTTTTCTTGTTTTTTTTTTTTTGGTTTGTTAAGGTTTTCTATAAATTATAGAAATGATTTGTAAACTAGGACGGTTGATACTGCATTTACGTAATGAGTAAACATTTCAATTTGTGGCTTCTGGTCAGGTTTGGTTTGACATTTTCTTTTTCCACTACCACTTACCTCTTATTTGTTACTGATAATGCAGTCTATAACTTGTTTGGAGAATGCTACAACCACCATTACTTCCCAAAGATGACAATGTCTTTTTTATGGTTTGCTTAGGGTCCTAAATCCTAATTACTTGAATTTTTAGATGGTTTAAATTCTGTTTTGGTCCTCAACCTTTGGTCTTTGTGTCAAATTGGTCCTTAACCTTTCAACTGTGTCAAATTGGTCCTCAACCTTTCAACCTTGTGTTAAAATAGTCCTTGTCGTAAGTGTTGGATGGAAAATGCTGACGTGGTTAACGGTTTATTTTTAATTTTAAAAATGTCTGATGTGGCATGCCAACTCAAATTTTAATAAATAAAAAAAATAACAACTCAAAAAAAAAAAAAAATTCTGAATATTGCACGTGAAATATATATTTTTTCTTCTTCTATCTTAATTTCTAAGGGAACCAGTACAAAACAAACCCTAATTGTATTTGGTATTTGATCAAGTATATACAACTTTCAAATCTCGCCGTACTCTCTCACTATTTCCTTGCCTATGTCTCTTGTACTAATCCTCCAATTCTTTCAACCTGTTCATTTCCCCCATTTTCTCTCTCTCTCTCTCTCTCTCTCTCTCTCTCTCTCACAGCTTTTAGTTCCGTACTTATTTTTATTGTTATTCCGAACCCTAGCTAAAGTACTAACTTAAGTTTATATCGATTTTTGTTTTGTTCTCCAGCGGCCAAGTGTGCAAGAACTGATGGTAGGCTTTGTTTTTATGTGGTTATTGAACTGTTCAAATTTTGGTGTTAATCTTTAATGCATATGATGTTACTATTCGAATGAACATCTATGGTTTAATTTGCATTACAATCTACTACTTTTGCTAGGAATCTTATTTGAGTTTTATGTATTTCTTGGGGTTTGATATGAGTTTGAGTTTACAGTTTGTAAATAAGCTATTTTATAGAATAATGGTTAAGTAATTAAATTTACTATTTTTTAAATTAAAATTTAAGTTGGCATGCCACGTCAGATATTTTTAAAATTAAAAATAAACTGTTAGTCATGTCAATATTTTCTATCCAAAACTTAACGACAATGACCATTTTGATACAAGATTGAAAGGTTGAAGACCAATTTGATACAGTTGAAAGGTTAGTGACCAATTTGACACAGTTGAAAAGTTAGTGACTAATTTGACACGAAGGCCAAAGGATGAGGACCAAACGGTATTTAAACCTTTTTAGATTGATGTTCACATACAATGCCTTTCGTGGGATAACATTAAATTAGAAGTAATAATGATTTTTTTTTTTATTTTTATTTTTTATTTTTTATTTTTTATTTTTTATTTTTTATTTTTTTTCGTTTTTTGGGTAAGGGTAAAACTTAGGTACAATTCCTTAGGTCAAGTACATTTGATTCCTAATTGAATTCAAATACATTAAATTTAAATATTTTTGGAAAAGATAACATTGGTTGTATTTCATTGGTTAATGCAACCATGTATTTGAATTCAATTGAGGAACCTAATATACTTGACCTAAGAAACTGTAACTAAGTTTTACCCGGTGGGTAATTACTTCCCTCTAATAACACCATTGCATGATACAAAATAAATTATCAAGCATGATATATCTTTGAATGCCCTTAATTTTCCCTACTATATAAACTTGTGTTCAAACCCTTAATTTTCTCACTACTTATATATAGAGTTCTGAGCTGTTAAAAACTGTCAGAAATTTATCTCAAATATTGCCAGAAGAAATCTCATTGGAATATTCCGATGACTTCAAGAAATTGGCTGAAGAAGGAATTTACGTGGGATAGCCTTCGATAATGTGAGGCCACAAGGGCTATATTCTAATTACATTGGATACTCCACAAGAGACAATGGAAAAAATATTTTAAAGTGGGACCAACTGGAGGTTAAATATCCACGAAATGACTAGGAATTATGGTTTGAATTTCGAAATCATCAAAACAAAGAGATTGGAACAGCTTACATGACTTTAACTTTACCTTTTCCTCCTAGTATTAAAGTTGACAAAAAAAACTTCTAGGAAAATATGTCATCAAAGTGCCTAAAGTAAGGGTATTTAAGTTTTCAGTTTTATTTTATTTTGACTTTTAATAAGTGAATTCATCCCGTTCTAGGCTCCAACGTAAATGTAACTTTTAGGAACTAATAGAACAAAATAATTAATAATTAAATAAATTTTCGCCATAGCTCAAAAGTTTAGTTCTCCTTATTCATCAGAGTGCTTGGTCTAGTAAAGGGGATCCATTTGGATAATAATTAATAAAATCACATATTCTACTTATTTCCCTTAAATTCAGTTTAAGTTTATTGTTACGACGTTTGCTTTTGTTGCTTCTTTTCTACTGCGTTATTAATATCAATCATTCTCGTACTGAGGACATTATAGAGATGTTTTTTCTTGAAGGCTCAGTTAAGTGATGCTCTTATGACCTTTTATTTATTTATAATTTCGGTAAAAGTATTGTTTCCGTCCCTAAACTTTACATGAAATTTTCTTTTCGTCCTTGAACTTCTTTTTTAAAAGGACGAAATTCATGTGTAAAAAAGAATTTTTCAAAATTCAAGTACGAAAAACGAACTTCACTCAAAGTTTAGGGATGAAAATAATGATGTAACCTATAATTTAATAGTATAACAATGGGAGAGAGGGAGATTTGAACCCTAGTTCTTTATGGAAAGGAGACAATGGTGGGTCTACGTTATGTTTAGTGGGGCCAATTAGACCCCATTGAAATTATTATTATTATTACTTATTACTTAGGTAACATTTTGAGATTTTTAGAAATTGAGCCCACTGAAGAAAAGAAAAAAATTAAAAAAAATTAAAGGTGGGACAATATTATTAAGATTATCATCACATCTTTTTAAACTCGCTTTATAAAAAATGAAAAGAAAAGAAAGAGCCAAAGTAACACAATAAATTAACACAAATAACTTCAATAAAAAATACTTCAAAATAAAGACAACAAAAACTAGCTCAAATAACATACACAAATTACTACAGGCTTATTTTTTGGCCATTAAAAAATAAAATAAAAACCCTAAATTTTACTTTACTTTACCAGTTGAAATAGAGAGATGCATAGGTAATGAGGTTATCATGAAACGTTTTTAGAATATGAAACCTCGTCGTGAGCAATTGTAAAAATTTGTCTTTGATTGACTTTTGTTGAAGGAATAATATTAATATCTTCAAGTTTTATTTTTACATGTTATTTGACAATTAATTGGATGACCCCACTGAATGAATTTTCTGGCTACGTCAATATAGTCAATGTCGCTAATAACCAATGGTCCTCAGTCTAATGAATGAGTAACATGTTTTTTAATTAGTTGACTCAAAAGGATATTCGGGTTGTAAAAGATGAGTTAAGGGTATGGATAAAATACTAAAATGCTAACATTACATTGTTGGGGTTGTTTTTGGCTTTCAACCTGGGTTCATGAGAAAGGTAGTCAAGTCTGGAATTCCTTTGTTATGAGGTGCTCTAAGAAAGCTACCATTTTGTTCCATTGTTGCATCTTCAAGCTGCAACCAAAAAATATTTGCCAACACAATGCAAAGCAAGAAAAGCATAATAATCCATAAAAATGTATAATAGAAAAGAGAAATTTGAGTGAGTAATAGGGAGAAGAGATGTAGCCAAGTTGGTACAAGCCAAAGTGTCAAATATGGATTTGCTAAGGAGAAATAATGGAGTTTATCTTTTTTGAGCTTTTTATGAAAATAGGCACTATAGCTTTTTGATTTTTTAATCCCACCTTAGGTTACTGGATGCCAGTCCCTTTGTAGGCGTGACTTATGTTGTAAATTTATTATTTTATTGTTATATAGAAGTAAGAGTTGAAGGCTTGTGCACTTGTCATACATTGGTGGTGCTTTGTGGCGTACTTGGCACTTGGGCACGTGGCATGTGGTGTGTGTGATTAAAGTTGGACGGTCATCATTTAATTTATTTAAATTAAGTGAGATGCACTAAATCATAACCCATAGAAGTTATTTCTCTATACAGTAATAACTGTTTATGGCAGTTATTAATTATTTTGAACAGTTATACTGATCTGGAACAGTGCCAATTAGTGACTATAAATTAAGGAGCCTAATTAACTGTCAAATACACAATTTCGTTTTGAATACTCTTTAAGGAAATTAGAGAAATTTGTTTTTCTGTAATTGGTGACTTTGTTGTATCCTGGAGGTGAATTGCCTTAACCCTGTAGCAAAACTCTTTTAGAGTGGGGACAATTATCACCTTAAAAGAAAGTGATATCACGTCTCAAAGTCGCAGTGTTTATTCTGATCTTATCAATTCTTCAACAATGTTTACTTTTGGAAATGTTCATGAATGCCAAGATAGAGCACTTGGTTAAGTGCAATTTTTTTATTGTGAGTTTATTCGCTGAAATTGGATGGAGTCATGTGTGTGGTAATTCTATTTCTGACACAAAGAGTTTTGGTTTAAGCTGATGCCACTATTGACTTTGTCAGAAATTTGAGATGCTTACACTAATTGAAGGTTTAAATTGAAAGATACCTTCTTGTATGCATGATGATATTAGTATTTAACTAAACACTTCATATCACTAAGTGAGAGATTGTTGTAGATTTATTGTTTTATAGTGATATACTGATATAGAAGTGGGGTTGAAGACTTGTGCACTTGTCTGACATTGGAAACATACAAAGTCTTGAAGGTGTTTATAAGGTGGCATACACACTAACACTTTAAATGAATAAAGTGGACTTATGAATATGTGGCTTTACTATTCAAAAAACGTGCACGTGCGTGGCGTAATGTGGCACACTTGGCACTTGGTTGTGTGGCGCGTGTGATTAAGATTCGATGGTCATCTTTTAATTTATTTAAATTAAGTGAGATGTACTGGATCATAACCTATAGAAGTTATTTTTGTGTACAGGGTGGACTTGGGAAAATTGGGCAGCAAGGGCGATGACTTGGTTGACCAAAAGGTGGTATGCTTGCTTCCCTAAGAGGAATAGAGTATTTTGAAGTTGCTGGATTTGTAAAATATAGTAGTTATGAGTGATGGTTGTGTTGAGGTATTAGTTTGTATTCGTGTAGAGACATCTTCCTACCCAACAGATATATGTAACCTTTTCATAACAGCTAAGTTTTGCATGTTAGGTTGGCCAAGGACTCAATGGGTCTTACAGTTATTCCAAGTTCATGCGTGAGGTTTTATTGAGCCTAAAACCAGTGAAAAATGTTCCTTATGACCTATAATCCACTCCTCATATATATATATATATATATATATATTTTCTTCCAATTCTTAGTCTTTTTCCACATGTGCGCTTGGTCCACTTAGTGAGGCCAAAATAAAAGTTCAGGTCTATGCCCGACTGTTGCATCTTAAATTGTGTCGATTTTGAGGGGTTGGACTTGATTTTGAAGTGCTTTGATCACACAGTGCAAGCCTTGCATATTTTGGCTATTTTTGCATTTTTAGACCCTAACATACACTAAACGCAAAATGTATGCATGCTAACAAACACTTCTTCAACATGCCAATTTTTATCATATGAGTGTAGTTCTTATAGTTTAGTTATGTTTACCTATTGCCATTTATTTTATGGCAAGTTAGAGTAGTGTAATTTACTTCATGGACCTTTGTATTATGTTCTTCGATTAATGCAATTAAGGTCTTTTTTTTTTTTTTTCTTCCTATTTCTAGGTTGTGGTTTATTTTATTTGCATTAGTTTTATTATTTTTGTCATGTTTTTTTGGGAATATAAAGCATGTGATTCTGCAAATAAAACAACAAACAAAGAATTAAATTGTTACTGTTATAAACAATAAAATTCACAGTGAATGCATAAATGAATTGATCAAGGCTAGTATCTGACACTACATCCTTATGACAAATTTCGCCACTCACAATGGTGATTTGAGTCTTTTGGACGCCTGAATTGATCAAAGCTAGTATTTGACACTACGTCCTTATGACAAATTTCGCCACTCATAATGGTGATTTGAGTCTTTTGGACGTCTGTCTCTGAGGAGACAATGATCACTACAGAAGAAGCATAGCAAATCTCTGATAATGTGTGTAAAATGTTACTCAAAACGAATGAGGGACTCTTATTTATAGACTTATAAGCACTAGTTCAAAGCGGCCTCTTTTCTTTACTACGTGAGATACAACAGTTTGCATTACTTTCATCTATGTTCAAACTGAACACAGATGCGGATTGTTCAGCCTCTTTTACTTGCATTACTGGTAGGTTGGATCCCACCACCTTCGGGTTTTTTCAAACTGAACATGGATGGTTCAACTTTAGGAAATCCGGGCTTAGCAGGTGCTGGGGGTCTCCTGAGGCACTCTGATGGCTTCTGGTTTCGAGGTTTTACTTGTAATATTGGTATTACATCTTCATTTGCAACAGAGCTATGGGGTGTTAGCGATGGGTTACGTTTAGCCAAGTAGTATAATATTCAAAAGCTCATCATAGAACTGGATGCTAAGGCAATGCTAGATTTACTCATGTCTGATAATAATACTTCCTTATGTTATCACCCCCTTAGTGCTCTAATTAGTGATTGTAGGTCCCTTATCCACTCTTTTGAGGAGGCACGACTACTTCACACCTACCGCGAAGGAAATTTTTGTGCGGATCTTTTGGTAAAGGAGGGAACGAAGACTTCAAATTCTGGGTAAAACTTAGGTACAAATTCTTTAAGTTAGGTACATTAGGTTCACCAATTGAATTCAAACACATAGTTGCATTAACCAATGAAACACAAGCAATGTTATCTTTTCCAAGAATATTTAAATTTAATGTATTTGAATTCAATTAGGAACTTAATGTACTTGATCTAAGAAACTATACCTAAGTTTTACCCTTAAATTCTTATGTTGTATATTTCTCTCCCCCTTCTTTTATTGTAAACCAACTTCTGGTAGACATTTGGGGGGTTTCCTTTCCCCGTGCTTATAATATTTAATTTTAGTTAATGAAATTTCCCTTTTCACCAAAAAAAAAAAAAAGTAGACATTTTAGGAATCAATTTCTCATTTACACTTTAATAGTTTTAAGCAAGTAACCACATGTCGTTATTCTCTGAGTCAGACCCATCTCAAAGGATATGTAGATCCCACTTTTATTTTGGCTCAAAGTTAGCCAACCTTCTAAAAGATCATTTTCCAAAGGTTTTTAAATCTCTATTTGCTTAGAAAGCTCTTTTGATTGAGGTATTATTGAAGCCATCAAATTTACTCCAACTTGTATTTGTTAGTTACAATTTTTTTTTTTGGGTAGATGATATTTGAAAATTATCATCTCCCATTGAAATCCTTTAATTCTTTCTAATTTTTAGTTGGATGAAAGAAATGAGGTATATAAAAAATCTAATAGTTTAAGAAAAAATCATCTAAACTACACAAATTCAAATACATGCCACATGTCACAAATCTAACTCAAAATTAGAGAAAAAAATGAATGATTTGCATAGGAGGAAACTCTAGGCAAAGATATGTAGCCCAAGATTGTGTTAGGAATAAAACCTTATTCCTAAAACCTGTGGGATGCGGAAATAAATAACAAGCACAAGATAACAATTTACGTGGAAAACCTTTTCTACTTGAAGGGAAAAACCACAAGATAAACTTCGAATAAATCTACTATTATAACACTCAATTATAATAGTTCTTCTCAAGTTTTATGTCTTGAGGTTCTCACCAAATACAATAATATTCTCTTTACGAATTAACACTCTACAATTTTCTAGAGGAAACCCAAAATCCCTTTTGTGTATATCTCACGGTTAAAGAAAAATCTCCCTAGTTTTTCTTTGTTCTCACACACTCACAACACTCACTGCTTCTTCGCAATTCTCAATTGCGGATTGCTCTCTCAATATTGCTCTCTCTCAATATTGCGGCACTCCTTTCACGCAATTCTCTATTGCAGCTCTCCCTTTAATTCACACACACATTGTCTTTATATGGCAATAGGTTAACCGGCTGAGTTGTTCTATTTCTAATAGAACACAACTTTCTACTAAACTACACTTCTAATTATAATAGGATATTAACCGTTTAAGTCTTCTATTTCTTATAGAATTACTTGACCTCTTCACTTGTTCTATTTCTAATAGAACACAAGCTTCTTACTTCTAATTAGGGCTGTCAAATGGGTGTGTTTCGGCGAGTTTGGGTGGGTATTAAATGGGTTGGGCCTTTAAAACCTAATAGCCCATTTAATAAAGTAGATATTACCCAAACCTAACCTAACCTAACCCAATTATCTTAGCTAAAACCCAACTCACCTATTTACCCATTTATTTTATGCATATATATAATTAAAATGTCTTAAAACCTCTAAAATGATCAAAATACTCCTAAAACCTTAAAATTTATTAAAATACCCTTAAAGCTTGTACTTTTTCTTTTTGCTTG
The DNA here is from genome assembly GCA_014362285.1 of Fagus crenata. Taxonomy (NCBI): domain Eukaryota; kingdom Viridiplantae; phylum Streptophyta; class Magnoliopsida; order Fagales; family Fagaceae; genus Fagus; species Fagus crenata. Next base: position 17,463 of record BKZX01024941.1, on the reverse strand, counting down.
GTTTGGACTTTTGTTGATGCCCAAGAAGTAACCCAATTAAACTTAACTTAATTGGGTCTAATTGGATTAGCACCCATTTACCCATTAATTAAATAAGTGAATTTGGTTGGACAATTAGTGAGTGAGTTTGGATGGACTAATGAATTTGAGTTTTTTTTTGTCACCCTATTTCTAATAGAAGTAGTCTTCTATACTTGTTCAACAAGCTCATCAATTGTGGGTGGGACCTTGGTGCCCTACGTGCACTCCAACATATTGGATTTCCAGAAAGAAAAGTTTAGTTTAATTGGTTCTAGGACAAAGGACTCTGCCGAGGATTATATTTGCCCAAAAGTACGTACCTGGTTTTGGCACTTTTGGTTGCTGCATAGATTCCATCACATGTCCCATGTGCAGTCCACAGTCTACATGAATGCAGACATAAAGCAAATGTTATCCGTAGCTACTTTTTAAGGGAGGGTTAGGCCAAAGAGAGGTTGAATACCAACTCACTTATCCAGAAATAAATAAATAAATAAAGACATCACAATGAGTATCTATTTGGTACAAATTATTTTTTAGTTTTTTGACAATTTATTGTTTGAAAAAACTATACTTTAAAAAAGTTAAAAAAACCTGTACTTTAAAAAAGTGTAGTTGTCACTAAACCTATACTTCCCCTCCCATTTTATATATAGGAGAAGATGAAAAATCTTTGGTCTAAAGACTATTACATAACATGACTGTGTAAGGGCAAAATGTGGTTGTAGAATCCACTTGAGACACAGTTCAACATCGTACGAGGAAGTTTTTTTTTTTTTTAGTTTTTCAAGTTCATTGATGACTTAGCTTAATCAGGATTAGATTTATTAAAATTTAATATTATATACTTTTATCAATTTCATGTTTGATTAAATAATGCGAATTGGGTATCTATAAAGTGAGGGAAAAAAGAAAGAAAAGAAGTAATGCTAACTTGTAGCAACTCCCGTGATAGGCCAAATCTGAAGTACTCCTTGATGATAATAATAGGCAGTGGGAATGTGGGACAGATCAAAGCTACTACAAATCTTTGATCTATACAAATAACCAACAATATTTGTAGAATTTATCTACCAGCTCACCAGCGTACTATCTTGACCAGCCCAGTATATTTAACTCAAACTTTTTTTTTCCCTTTCCGCTTATGTTTAATATTGATAGTGCAGTGGATTTGTCGGTATTGTATTTGGTTGTTTCTTGCAGCTTTGCCTTGAAGACTTGAAGTAAGGCCACGAGGGGTTGTATTCCCTAAAGATATGACAACCCAGGCCATGAGAGGATCTTCGGATCTTTGTAGACTGGCAACTTAGGCCACGAGGGGATAGTTTCCCTAAAGACATGGCACCAGTAAGGTCACGAGAGGCAAAGTCTTAAAGATAGAGTACAGTTACATGTTCCATATAGTTTTGCTATATTATGCAATAGTATGAGATAAGTTTCTCTTCAGAACAGTTTAAGGGAACATGTTTAGTTTACATATAAATGAATCATGCTATATGTTTAGATTTCAATAGTTATATTATGCCTTACAAGTTATCAGATATTATGTTCATCAGTATGAAACATATATGTTCAAGAAACTCATGAAATCATTTTAGCATGAACTGTTTATATGCAAGTCATATCCACAAAGATTATTTTGTTTATCATGCATTCATGCATACTGTTAAATCTTCATGTCAGGCCTCCCTTACTGAACAAAGTGGATTGCTCAGATTGCAGGAACATTCTATAGTGTAGCCAAGAGTCTCAGCATGGAGAAGCAAGTATATTGGTATCTAGAACTAGTCTTAGATGTTTGAGTTTTTGTATATATAAAGCAGAAGTGATGTATAAGTTTAAATAGTCTTCCGCTGTATTAGAGTTATTATGTCCACATATTGATGTATTTTGTATAAATAGTTATAGATGCTCTGACTACTATCACTTCCTTTAGGTGGATTAGTATACTTATTCGTTTTGTAAAGGAGTATGTTTATAGTATTGGGAATTCTCAACCCAAGAAAAAGTTAAAGAATCAGGACGAGAGAAAAGAAAAGAAAGAAGAAAAATTTATACTCCTTTTAGTTGGTTCGTGTTAATATCAGGCACAGGCTTGGTATTAGCATGCCGGTCCGACTCTGGATCATATTCCGGATTTGGGTGGTGACAATTACTCTTCTACCAAAAAATATGAAATAGCAAGCACCGCAATACATAAAAATTAACATGGTTGCCAACTTAAATTAATTATTCATAATAGGAATTACAACCATACTTAAACTCTCACAAAAGACTTTCAAACATAAACAAATAAACTAATCCAAAACCAAAAATATACCCAAAGGTGCCTTCATACTAACTCACTAGACAAAGCTTTAGTCTTTTGACTCTCTCACAAGACAAAGCTTTTGCTTCTAACTCTCACGCACGCAACACATTTTCACCACTACTCTATTTATAGGGAGTGACACACATCCTTCTTTTCTTTTCAATATGGGACTACTACCTCTAATAAGAAAATCTCTAAACTTCTCCTATCATGGGATGGACTTAAAAGTAATGCTTAGCCAGCACTTGAAGTTAAGAACTGAATTTTGTCCCAGATAGAGTCAACTTGAACTGATTCTGTTTCAAGATTGAGAGATCTTAGAATCTAAATAATTTAGTTCTAGATATATGGAACTTAAGGAAATTGAGAATAAAGGCTTTAATCGATATTTAAAAATATATTCATTGATTAGAGTGAGCAGAGCTCATATGTTTTGTGCTGGTGGTTGTTGCAGCTGATCAACCAACCAGAATGTAAGCTATAACCCTTGGGAACCAGTCCCAATTTCTGGTGACATGGTGTATCTGGCCAACCACCACCACCACCAGCAGATGATGATGATGGGTCCACTACAACAACAGTCTTCAAATCCTTTTGGAAATCCATATGGAGCCACTGTCCACCCTTATGGCTCAAGTGTGCTTGTTCAAGCGTACAATCCATATACAGGTCGATGCTTTGTCCAGAGAACACGTTCTTTATTAGGAAACATGGGAGATTATGTTAGGCTATATGTGGAGCCTGGTTTTGCCAGATCCGTCTTGGGTTTGACCCAGTTTAGAAGCGTACGGTTTTAATTGGGGATTTTTTTAGGCTTAGTTCATAGAGCGGAGGCTTGGGGTGTTGGCCCATTAATGTCATATATATATATGTCGCTTCAAAGTAGGGTTTTTGTATTGTTAGGAGCTCCTTGTAAAGTTCTCTAAAGCATAATGAAAATCGCCGCAACTCTGTGGACGTAGCCCTACTAGTGAACTATGTAAATTTTTGTGTCGTGTGTTTGATTATTTGCGTGTTTCTTCTCTCTCTTCGCATCTCATGTTGTTCTTAGGAATAGTTTTAATTCCTAGCAGATTTGTCTGTTTAAATATTGAGAATACAAAAAATATGAAGATTAGACAAATGTGTACCATATGTTGTGTATGTGCAGTAGTTAGCTAGGGTGAGATTCTTTGTTTAATAATTAGTGGGGGTGAGGGATTTGGATTATTTTATCTTTTTATTTGTCCATGAAGGTTGGTAATAATGTTTTCCAGACTACTTCGGATTTCAGAATTCTTTTGAACCTGCTTCATTGTTGATGCTTAAGCAAGAAATTTGTTATTGTTAATTTCTTTGTTTTTCCTCTCTTCCCCCTCCCCCCCCCTTCTTCCCCACTCTTGTTTTTTTTGTTGGTTCATTAGGTTTTTCTATAGATTATAAAAATGATTTGTAAACTATGTTGGTTGATACTACATTTATGTAATGAGTAAACATTTCAATTGTGAATTCTGGTCAGGTTTGGTTTGATATTTTTCTTTTTCACTACCACTTACCTCTTATTTGTTACTGATAATGCAGTCTATAACTTGTTTGGAGAATGCTACAACCACCATTACTTCCCAAAGATGACAATGTCTTTTTTATGGTTTGCTGAGGGTCCTAAATCCTAATTACTTGAATGTTTAGATTGATGTTCACACACAATGCCTATCGTGGGATAACATTAAATTAGAAGTAATAATGATATATATATATATATATATCTATATATATTTTTGTTCTCTTTTTGGGTAATTACTTCCCTCTAATAACACCATTGCATGATACAAAATAAATTATCAAGCATGATATATCTTTGAATGCCCTTAATTTTCCCTACTATATAAACTTGTGTTAAAACTCTTAATTTTCTCACTACTTACATATAGAATTCTGAGCTGTTAAAAACTGTCAGAAATTTATCTCAAATATTACTCAAAGAAATGAAGTTACATCTCAATAGTATCTCATTGGAATATTCCGATGACGTCAAGAAATTGGTTGAAGAAGGAATTTACTTGAGGATAGCCATCGATAATGTGAGGCCACTAGGGTCGTATTCTAATTACACTAGATACTCCACAAGAGACAATGGAAAAAATATTCTAAAGTGGGACACCGACTGGAGCTTAAATCTCCACGAAATGGCTGGAAATTATGGTTTGAATTTCGAAATCATCAAAACAAAGAGATTGGAACAGCTTACATGACTTTACCTTTTCCTCCTAGTATTAAAATAGACAAAAAAAACTTCCAGGAAAATATATCATCGAAGTGCCTAAAGTAGGGATCTTTAAGTTCTCAGTTTTATTTTATTTTGACTTTTAATAAGTGAATTCATCCCGTTCTAGGCTCCAACGTAAGTGTAATTTTTAGGAACTAATAGAACAAAATAATTAATAGTTAAATAAATTTTCTCCATAACCCAAAAGTGTAGTTCTCCTTATTCATTAGGATGAATGGTCTTGTAAAGGGGATCGATTTGGAAAATATTAAAATCACATATTCTACTTATTTCCGTTAAATTCAGTTTAAGTTTATTGTTACGGAGTTGCTTTTGTTGCTTCTTTTCTACTACATTATTAATATCAAGGACAATTTGCACTTTCCCCCTTTTATCTATTGGGTCTGTTTCAATCTCCCTTTTTATCTTTAGAATCGAGCAATGTACCCTTTTATAGACTTATGTATTGGAAATATGCAACTTACCCCTAGCTGTCTCTTTTTCTGTTAAATCCTAACTGAACCTAGGAAAAATATCTAAAATACCCCCTCATTTTAATCCAACTCAACCCAATTCCCTAAACCCGGTCCGTTTTGTTGGGTTTTGGTGTGGCTTGTATTTGGCCACATGAATGGTGCATCACATGGGATTATTGCCCATGTTTACTTAGTCAACAATTGTGGCTCATATTTGAAAAAAGAAAACGGTGCATGTATTGCACATAGGTGGAGGCATATTACTTAGTCAACAATTGAGGCTCATATTTGTCAGAAAGAAGAAAAGGGTGCATATATTGCACGTAGGTGGAGGCATATGGAATTGTAACTCATGCTCCTACAAGTCTTACATGTCGGCTTCCTTAAGAAATTGGTTCTCACCTTAGCCGAAGGTAAGTTGCACAAATATAGACAATTGTTGACTTAGTGGCACAAAGGTGATTGACAAGCTAGGTGGCTTGAATTAATTGCATAGGTGGCTTGAATCACATGGGATAATAACCCATAAATCTCCAGAAGTCATACAAGTTGGCTACTTGTAGATTTGGATATCTTTGGCCGGAAATTGTACTGATAAGATGTTGAAATTGTGTGTGCACTTTCGGCTGGCATTTATTGAAGTTGATATTCAAGAATGCTGTCTCTCTGAGCCGTAAAATGCGAAAGAGAGAAAGAGAGAGAGAAATTGTCACTGCAATTTCTCTTTAAAATGAATGAAGAGAGCAACACCAAAGTGTGCTATGTGCTAAGTGCAGAGAGTGCAGAGAAGCACCAAGAGAGAGCTGTAGAGACAGCCGAGCAAAAATGTAGTTCAAGGAGAGAGCTATGTTGGAGGGAGGGTGCTGCAATTGTGTGCAGCACAGAAGTGCTGCAGAGAGCAACAAAGAGTTTTTAGTGGGAGTGCCACACAAGAAGAAGAAAAAAAAGAGATAGTGTTCTGAGTGTTTTATTCTTTATGCGTGAGAGTGCACTTGGGTATACATGGGTTTTGGGCTTAGAAAGAGTGCTTTTAAGCCAAACATTGTAATCTCCCTATTATTGTGAAACTTTCTCCCTGAAGTCTCTGGTGGATGTAGGCATGTTGCCGAACCACGTAAATTCTCTGTGTTGTGCTGCGTGTGTTAATTTTTTTTTTTGACGTGTTCTTCTCCACCAAATATTTTATTTTTTCGCTCCCACGGATTCCAGGAATATTGGCTAATATTCCTAACACGTTTAACCTGTAACCCATTAAAAAATTGACACCGAAAATTCTAAATCTAATTTGTAACTGTAACCCATTACTATGGCCAAGCTCACATTTAATACAAATGGGGACAAACACCAACACTGAATGACAAAATTACAAGATTATAAGAATGAGAAGGACTCAGGCTTAGTTTTTGCACCTGCGGTCCATAAGTATAACCCACTTGCACAGCTTGATTACAAAATTTATCCCTTCATTATACAAGATAGCTTTACAATGAAGGAATAAAGATGCAAATCAATTCTCCTATTCTGATGAACCAAATGTTTAGCTTAACGAGTAAAAGTTGTTCACTTTATTTTTGTTTTTATTGAAACCCAGAACGGCAAAGAGGCTTACTATTGGGTAAAGAACAAAACTTTCATTTTCAAATTTATTTTCCTACATTTTCTCGCCACCTAAACAGAGAGTGCAAAAAAAAAAAAATCTTCACGTTTCATTTCTACTATCTTTTTCCAAACTTTCTCAGCTAACCCACCAAGCTTCCTTACCCGTTTCCGCATGAGAAATCGACGAGTCCTTCAAGCTCCCTTCAAGAATCACCACTCAAGGCCGCCATAACCACAACCCGACGTAGTACAAAGGAAAACAATGAAAAAAAAAAAAAAAAAACCAGTAATCCAATGTCTAAAATACCAAAAATCCTTCGGTGTTGATAGGCCACTGTTTGGATTTAAAATTTTGGTCAGATCATGGATTTAGGAGTTTTGGTGTTAATGGGTTACAAATTAGATTTAGGATTTTCATTGTTCGGTGTTAATTTGTTAATGAGTTACGGATTAAACGAATCCGGGTTAAATGACATGGGTTTAGAGAATTGGGTTGGGTTAAAATTGGGGTATTTTAGACATTTTCAGTAGGTTCCATTAGTGTTTTAACAGAAAAATAGACTGTTGGGATAAGTTATACATTTCTAATAGATAGGAGGGGATATTGCTCAGTTCTAAAGACAAAGGGAGAGATTGAAATAGCCCAATAGATAAAAGGGGAAAAATGCAAATTGCCCTAATATCAATCATTCTCGTACTGTGGACATTATATAGATGTTTTTTTCTTGAAGTCTTGACATCACAGTTA
>BKZX01024939.1:0-26031 GCA_014362285.1 Fagus crenata | reverse complement strand
TTTCTTAATTTTTAGCTAAAAATAAATTATTTTCAAAATGTTAGTTTGATATTTCATTTTATATATATATGACTTACGCTCGGTACATAAAATTATTTGGGAAATGATATTTCTACACCAGTAAATGTTATTTCCATATTATTAGTGCGAAAATAACACTGGCCAATTATTTTTACATTATATTATATATACCTATAATAATACAATAAAGGTTCAACTTGGGAAAGCTAGTCTAGACCGATCCAAACCCAAGTAATTTTGCCAAAGCTTGGAAAAAGAGGGTTTTTCTTGTAACGACAACCCAAGAAATTTGAGCAATAGAAAAGTAGAAACAAAACCAAGTTACATTTAATTGAAACAACTAATAATACTCATTACATCTTAAATTTTGATAGGCATCCGTTATTGGATCATTATTCAAAACCAGTGGCGAGGAGCAAGAGAAGGCCATTAAGGACAGTTTGGAAATGCTGAAAATTTTGGAAGAACAAGGCCTAGGTGACAAGACATTTTTCGGCGGAGACAAAATTGGCATAGAGGACATAGCATTTGGAGCATTTGCTCATTGGTTGGGTGTCATTGAAGAAAAAATTGGATTGCAATTGCTTCAAGCCAATGCCTTCCCCCGCTTCCATGCGTGGGCAAAGAACTTCAAGGAAGTTCCTGTAATCAAAGAGAACCTTCCTGATCATGATAAAATGTTGGTCCACTTAAAGGGCCGGGATTAGAGAAATCTACCTGACATCTAAGTGACACTCAGAGCTGGTCTCATTGTGTTTTGAGCCTCTCTTAGATACGTCTTTATGTTCCTTAATATAATTAAGGAGTCTGAAATGGGAGTGAATTATGATTGTATTCAGCCTCTTTCCATGTCTAAGTTGTCTACCATACATATTATATATAAAATCTAAAACGTTTGACTTTTGAGTGATCTCTTATAATTTTGTCCCATCAGGTTTTAAAATCTCACAAATTTCTATATCATTAATTATTTTTATATAATCGTTTACTTTGATTTTCAATCCGACAATCATTCAGAGTGGAAATAATTGTTATTTAAGATGATGTTAGGACATAATAACCCTTAGATGGTTGCAACATTTGATGATTGAACCTATCAAAGTGTATAGGGTTAATTATATCAACCTCCCTTTAGGTTTTATGAAATCACACTTTTTCCTCCTCCTCCAAAACTATGAACGAAATGACAGTCCTTCTCTTGAGGTTTGTATAAATGTAATAGGTTAGTCCCTATGCCACTTCTTTAAAGAATATCTCATTTTTAATAAGGGTAAATGACATCAACATTGCTTAAGGTTTATCGATATAACACTCACTTCCAAAGGCTTGTATAAATGACACTCCCCCCTTGAGGTTTGTCTACGTCAGCCCCGGCCCAAAAAACCTACCCATGCGAACAATGACTCGAGTCTCTCTTTTTTGGGTTTTTTTGGCGCACGCATGTGTGTGTGTGTGTGTGTGTGTGTGTGTGAGAGAGAGAGAGAGAGAGAGAGAGAGAGAGAGAGAGAGAGAGTTTGTTCACCCCAATTAGCTTACACTACTTATGCTTGTAAAATTGTGACCATGTGTGAGAAATGTTTTAAGTGTATAGAGCTGATGCCAAATCTTAATGGACATAACTACCGAGAGTGATGGCCTAGTGGTCAATGTGCATACTCTTAAGTGGCTTTAGGAGTGGAGGTCTCAAGTTTCAAATCTTGCAATAGAAAGTGCTTGGGAATGAATCTCAGTAGTGCACTTAGTGGGGCTAGATAACAACTATGGCTTACTGGACCCAACAAGTAGAATGCTATTACAATTACACCTAAGTAGTGTTAAAGTATATCAAGGCTCATTCCTAGTCAAGGCCCAAGTTAAATACTTAGTGTGCAAGCTAAGCATACTTAGTGTACAAGCAAAGTAGTTTACTTGTATTACACTCATGTTAATCCTAGTTAATCTATGGTTAGTCTAGGGTTAGTCTCTTATAAATATCCTTCTAAAGGCTAATTGTAATACATGTTGTCCTATAGTAAAGATGTAACCATTACAGATTTTCTCTGTGAACATAGGCTGTTAAGCTGAACCATGTAATCCTTGCACTTCCTCTCTCTCTTTACTCTATACACAAATTATTTTATACTTGACTATAATTCTAACCTAGCATAAGAGCTTTATTGCTCAATATTAATAGGTAGAAAAATCACTCCGACCACCTCCTCTTAGCTTTTACATTTAAAAAAAAAAAAAACTCACACCATCACATATTTACTTTCTTTATATCTTACTCGTGATTCATGCCAAATTTATTAATGGTTATGACTTATGAATGGTTGAACGGTAGCCTACGTAATATTCCTTCATTCATAGTCAAGAGTCTAGAGTTAGACATATCACACCCAAGAGCTCAAACCTGAACCTTCCAGAAGACTTCCGAAAACCCCAACCCCAACCCATCTGACCCCTTTTTTGCCTAGCTTAGGGCCGCGCGGCCTCCACTCACCTCCGGGTGAGAGAGATCGTGACCAGAAATGGTCAGATCTTGGCAGCGTGGCCCGTTTCCGGTCATTTCCGGCTTCCTTTTTGCCTTTTCTTTTCTGTTTTCTTTTGGGCCTCCGATCGGAAGTTACCGACCAGCCGCCATCACCACCCCTCTTCTCTCCCTCCTTCCGCTTTACCTCCTCTCCATCCGATCGGGTTTTGTCGACACGTCTGTCCATCTCCAGTAAGCGTCAAGATCGTCTACGGCCGTGGATGACTGGTGGGCATCAGGTGTGGGGACTTCTTCCAGTCCGTCTTTCTATCACCCCTATCTTTGGGGTTGATTCTTTAAAACTCTTTTTGAAGAGCCCCTACCACACCCGAATCGCATGGCATCTCTTGCCATGTCAACTTCGATTCGACTCAGTGGTTTCCTTGGCTGGGATTGCGACTCCAAATCTGCTGCTGCTCCGGACATCGATAGTCCTGGTTGCTCTTGTGCTTTTATGGACGGTGGCCAAATTATGTGTCGATCGGTGTTATTTTGGTTGTGCTGTTTGTGTTTGTTGTTGTTGTTGTAGTTGTATCTGTTGTTGTAATATTTGTGTAGTTTGTCGTTGTTGTTGTAGTATTGGTGTTGTTGTGTTGTTGTTGTTGTGTTCTTACTGCCCTCTTGGTAGGGTCTTTACTGTGACGCCATGTCACCTTTGTTACCCTCTTGATAGGGTCTTTACTGTGATATCATGTCACTTTTGCTGCCCTCATTGTAGGGTTTTGTATCCCTCTGAGTAGGGTTATAAATTTCTTTCAATAAAGTCTTTGTTATTTATCAAAATAAAAAAAAAAAAAAAAGGTAGCCTACGTAATTGAACTCTTTTGAAAAGTCAAAAGGTGTTGCAAAAGTCTAGAAATGATATATGCAATCAATCCTTTTTCTTTTTCTTTATCCCTTTAAAGACCATCGAAGTACTTTCTTCCTTTATTTCATAAATTCTCACAAATTGTACAATTATAATAGAAAGAAAGTGGAATAGAAGGGAGGCCTATAAGAGTGATCGCCAAGTTTATTCCGGTCCCACCCCTGTAGTCCTTATAATGATATACAAATTGACAATCAAGTATGATTTAGTAAAGACCGAAATAATCTTTTTCTCTTACAGCAATATTAGGCATACCGTTGATATGTTATGATTTTTTTTGCAAAATGATATGTTATGATTTTGTTTTTTTTGCTAAATTTATATGTTATGATCGATTATTGGTATTACACCACTTTCATATAGATTCCACTAATAAAATTTGGCACAATGTAGAAAAAAAAAAAAAAAAAATGACATACAATATCAATTGAATTAAAAGGATCTTGATATTAACCTATCATGGGAAGTCATACTACCCAAATAATTTCTACTGAAAAAAGAAATAGTTGAAAGATTGATTTTTTTTTGGCTAATTGGATAGTTGAAGGAGATCTAAATATGACGGTTTTTTTTTTGGAAACACTAAAATATGTTCTTTGAGTTCAAGACTCTTTGCTAGTTTCAAGATCTGGCACATCCTCATATTTTATTACTTATAAAATTACATAATTCTAAAAAAAAAAAAGAAGCATAATTTCAAATAAAAAAGAAGGAAAAGAAAATGTTATCCGTTAGTCAAACTAGCTACAAACTTATTGCCCAAGAAAGAAAATACCGTTGTTGGTATAAATTGACTTGGCTTGGTACTAGAACCCCTACATTGATCCCTCAATAATGGAAGAAGTGAAGCTACTAGGATTCTGGCCTAGCCCATTCAGTCATAGAGTGATATGGGCTCTGTAGCTGAAGGGTGTGAAATACGATTATCTGGAAGAAGACATTCCCAACAAGAAGAGTCAATTGCTATTGCAATACAACCCAATTCACAAGAAAATCCCTGTCCTTGTTCATGGTGGCAAAGTATTTGCGGAGTCCCTAGTTATCCTTGAATACATCGAAGAAACATGGCCCGAGAATCCATTGCTGCCAAAAGATGCCTATGAAAGAGCCTTAGCTCGATTTTGGATACAGTTTGGATTACAGAAGGTAATTAAATTTGATCTTCATTAATCCTTTTTCTTTTCAACGACTTAGAAGAAAGAATATATCTTTTGTTAAAGTAGGACATACTACAAATTAGTAAAAAGTACGTATTTAATTTTCTTTTACTTCTTGGTCAATTGACTTTTCCTAGTGCTTTGAAAATATTGGATCATATCATTAGTCATACGTGACTTTCTAGCTGTTGTGTGTTTATATATATATATATATATAATGCAATTGTTGCAATGAGCAGGGAAGGGACTTGGTTCTCTTCATAAAGGACATATGACTTGAATAATAAGACTCTTAGCACTTTTTAGCGTGTGTTTGTTCCAAAGGAAATTTGGAGAAAATCATTAATTTTTTGTCTGATTCTATATTTCTAGGCCCCCATTTTTCACGCATTTTTCCAAACTGTCGGAGAAGCACAAGAAAAGGCAATAAAAGAGGCAGGGGAAGTTTTTAAGATCTTGGAAGAGAAAGCCCTAGGAGACAAGAAGTTTTTCAGCGGTGATAATATTGGAATGGTTGACATTTCATATGGATGGCTGGCTTATTGGTTTTCTGGCATGGAAGAAGCAGTAGGTGCGAAAGTGCTAAATACGAACACTTTTCCTCGCTTGCATGCTTGGATTCAGGATTTCAAGGAAGTTCCTGTGATCAAAGAGAACCTTCCTGACTATGGAAATATGTTGGCTTATATGAAGTGTATGAGGGCAAAATTCATTTGACACCTTCCATGTCATAATCACTATTTTTTCCCTTTTTTTCTATGAGTGCACATTTGTTGGTATTTATGAAGAACTGACACCGGTACGACACGAGACACGATACGAATTTAGCACTTTCACATCCACCATGCGTTATAATGAATTTACAACACATGGTGGATGTTACTCCAACAAATTTGTGATGTATTGGATTTGAAATAAGAACGAAAATCTTCTATACCACTCTAGATGTAATATCTTATATCTAATCATTTCATAAATATATTTAAAAACACGGTCGAGTTTCACATTAGCATTCCATTAATATATTTAACACTGTAATTAAATATTATTAAATCCCACGACATTGAAAATAACATTCTATTTCTTTTTGATAATTTGATAGTTGGAAAATGGAGGATTTGAATCTTCGATGTTTCCATTGAAAACACCAAAAGATACCAATTGAGCTACAAGTCTCTTAGTAATAACATTCTATTCTAAGATCTCGTTGTTTTACAATACTAGACTTGAACTGGCACCTTGCGCTGGAAACGTTCTAAATTCTAATAACAAATGTCAAGAATCTTGTAACTCATTGACATTTCTTGGTTCCCTCCATGTGGAGAACTTAGATTTAAACTTCTACCCTCTTGTGGTTAGTGAAAAATAATAACAAAAAAAGAAAAGACAAAAAGTCTAGAAAGTTGAAGAGATTATTACATATGGAAACCAAAATATATATTATCCCAGTACTTGTTCACGGCGGAAAACCAGTTTGTGAGTCTCTGATTATCATTGAGTATATTGACCAGACGTGGCCACAGAACTTCTTGTTGCCCAGTGACCCTTATGAGAGAGCCATAGCTCGATTTTGGGTAAAATTTGTTGAAGACAAGGTATATTTATATCTTTGTATTTACATCTTGTAATACTGTTAGCTCAACACACGATGAGTCGAAATGCTCATGCCAAAAGTCAATGGTCACCTCGTGTCTTGTTTGCCTATTTTTGCGAAATTAGGAGATCATTTTTCTTGATTCTAGCTAAAAAGAAAATCATTTTCAAAATGTTAGTTTGACATTGAAACCAAATATCACGATAATACGCCACACATCTTTATTTTACATTTCAAATTTATAATGCATCCCAAAATAGCCAATCAAACATATATCTACAGACTGCCCAGAAGTCTGTGTTACTAGCAACTATAATCTTAAACATGCAATTGCATTATACAACATGGATTTGAAGGATTATATAGTATTCCACATAATTCATATCCTTGCTTGTCCTGGTGAGACTTTGACTGGCCCTAGGAAAGTTCACTTGGGATTGATAACAGTTGAGAAACCATGTGCATAGTTGGTCTACATTCTGGATTAGCATGCAAACCTTCAATTGCCAACTTTATGACAACTATAAGTTGACTCTCAACCTGAAGTGTCGGAGGTGGAAGTCGTATGTCTAACAAATCTTTTGACAATAAATTCTCCTCCACAAATGAAGCAGATAGAATGGAAATGATTTCGCCGGGATGTCTTCCTTTGATTACTTCAATAGCCAAAACTCCAAAGCTATATACATCACATTTCTCAGTTATCTTCATTGTATAAGCAAGCTCTACACAAAAAGGGAATATTATGTCAATGTGTTCATACGCCTTATGTTCAATATTGATTAAACAATTAAGAATATTACCTGGCGCAATATATCCATATGTGCCAGTAAGCGAAGTCCAATTGGATGAGTCATGATTAAGAAGCTAGCTATGCCAAAGTCTGAAACATGAACCTCATATTGAGAATCCAACAAAACATTTTTGCTTGATATGTCCCTATGAACAATTGGTGGTCAGCACTCATGGTGCATGTAAGACATAGCGTGAGCCACACCTTGAATGATATTCAGCCTCTTGTTCTAGTCCAATTCTTAAAATCCTTCATCATTGCTTAAAATTGTGGCCAAGCTACCCCTTTCAAGGTATTCATAAATAAAAAACGAGTGTCATGAATGTGAACAAAAGCCATGCAATTTTACAATATTTCGATGTCGGATTTCTGTTAATGCCCTTATCTCATTGAAGAACTCTTTTTGTTCTGCAACCTCACCATAACATAAGGATTGGAGTTTCTTAACTGCCACCATGTCTCCTGATGTTAGCTTTGCTTCATAGATAGTTCCATGTCCTCCCTTCCCAATGCAGAACTTATCATCAAAACCCTGGGTTGCTTCAATGATTTCGTTGTACATTTCCTTTCCATCAAACATTGATATCGAAAACACCTTTTCATTCTGCATGTTATTTGTTTGGTCTGTATGTGGGTGCTTCCCTTTTCTTTTTAAAAGGAAGAAAATTCCAAGGAAAACCAATACAAGTGAAAGTGTTCCCAGAAGAGGGAAAATGATTTTGTATCCAACTTTCGAGGTATGTCTTGCTACCTTACAGTGTAGCAATATTGTAACATTTCCACACAACCCTTTATTACCTTGTAAAGCTTCTATGCCAGCATCTTGAAATGCTCTGCTATTGGGAAGAGGACCCTCCAACTTATTATAGGATATGTCCACAAACAATAATCCACACATTTCTTCAAAAACAATTGGAATGAAACCAGAGAGGTTATTATGGGAGATGTTCAACATCACCAGGCTTCGCAGATTGCCAATTTGTGAAGGTATCTCTCCTTCGAGTAAGTTATGACTCAAATCTAACTGGGACAAATGAGCTAAATCACACATTTGAACTGGAATGCTGTGGCTAAACTTGTTGTTGCTCAAATTCAAATAGTGTAGCTTCAAAAGGTACCCCATATTTCTAGGGATCGACTTGTCGAATCTATTGCTGGATAGATCCAGATACTCAAGATTTGTTAATGATCCAAGCTCTAGAGGTATAGCACCAGAAATTTGATTTCCATTCAACATCAGCTCCAATAACGAAGTCAACTTCTAAAATTCCTTTGGAAGCTTCCCAACTAATTGATTAGAAGAAAGATCAAGTGACTGGAGTTGAATGGAGTTTCCAATTTCAGGCGGTATGCCACCACTAATATTATTCCCAGCAATCCTTAGGGTATGTAGCTGTGGGCACTTGCTCCAATTGTGTGAGATTTCACCATAAAATCTATTGTACCTTAAGTCCATGAATTTCAGGTTACTATACACCCCAAAATCTTCAGATATATTTCCGAAGAGTTGGTTTCGTTCAAGGCGGACTCTAATTAAGCTTGTGCAGTTCCTCAAGGTTTTCGGTATTGGACCTCTGAGATTGTTGTCATTTGCAGTAAAGATTTGAAGAGAACCACTTTGGCATAAGTTTTGAGGTAAAAAAACCTCTAAAGTAGTTTGTATCCAGCGATAAACTAGTCAACTTCATCAAATTTCCTATCTCTTGAGGTATGGGACCAGAAAAGTGGTTATCACGGAGGAATAGAACTTCTAAGTTGCTCAAATTACCCAAGGAAATTGGAAGAGTGCCATTTAACTGATTTATGCCCAGTGAGAGATCAATTAAGGACTTCAAGTTTCCTAATTCTTTAGGAATGGTGCCAGAAAGTTGATTGTTGTATAAATGTAAGAGAGTTAGGTTGGTGAGAGCACCTATTGACGTGGGAATCGAACCAGAAAGATTATTTGTTTGAAAGCTTAAAAATTTGAGAGACTTCAAATTCCCTATTTCTGAGGGGATGGAGAAACAGAGCTTATTTTCGTACACTTGCAACGATGATAGCTTTTCAAGGTTTCCAATACTAGAAGGGATGGGACCTGTTAGATTGTTCTTACTTATGTCAAGCTGAACTAAATTGGTAAGTTTTCCAATTTCTGGGGGCATGAAGTCAGAGAGTTGATTGTCATAGAGGTACAAATAAGTCAAGTTGCTTAAATTACCAATTTGAGGTGAGATTTCCCCCGATAATTTATTAGAGGACAGATCAAGATATATGAGTGTGGAGAGGTGACTAGTTTCAGTAAGGACTGTACCAAAGAGTTCATTATTGGTGAAATCAACATATGCAAGATTGGGGAGAGACAAGAATGGAAATTCATGGAACGTACCTTTCAAGCCCGAGTTTGAAAGGTTTAATCTAATAACACTTCCTGCTTTGTTACAAGAAATGCCAAACCAACTGCATGGGATTGAAGAATTGGTTGCATTTTTAGGTAGAGTCCATGAAAGCAGGGGTGACTGGGTATCATTTTGAAGAGTGGCTTTCCAATTGAGTAGAGCATTTGCCTCAGCCTCTGCCTTTTCTTTCACAGAAAGAGAAGCAACATGGAAATGGAATGAGGAATGTAACACGGCCAACGTGGCCAGAGAAAAGAGGGAAAGTACTTTTTCCAAGCTAGACAATGCCATGGTCTTTGTTTTACAAGTTGCAAACGGGTTCAAAACTCTATCTTTATATGTCAAAGCCACCCCGTTAATTTTTGCAGACTATATACGGGTGTAAGACTTGGATGTTTCCTACAATCAATTTTCTTCGTAATTGTCAAGAGAAATAGGGAAAGCAGAAAGTATCCTTTATTTTACGTCAAGTAATTATTGTTGAGTAATTATTTGGTACTTTCGAAACATAATAAATGTATACTCTTTTCTCTCATATGAATAAAGATGGACTTTTTTATCCGAACGATTTGCTTATTTCATCAAATTCAAGAATATTTGATGGGATTGTATCTGCAGAATCCTATACATTGGCTTTCCATTTCAGTAAGATGCGTGTATAATGTAATTCTCTATGGCTTTTGTAATAAGGAAATTGTTCAGTGTGTCCAAACGCTTCTGTTAAAGAAAATATTTAACAGGGAAACCAGTCAAACATATATATGTGGATTGTACTTGTTCAAAGAATGCAAATGAAGGAAATGCTGCACTATTTATTCTCAAATTGTGCTCTCTTCACACATAAAAACCTTCTGCACTATTTATTCTCAAAGAGGAGAAGGAGTCCACCTCCACCTCCACCTCCACGGGTTTTGCTCAAAGAGGCCATTTCTGCATCTCCTTGTTTTTTTGGGTTTTTTGTTTGGGGGAATTTTATTTAATTTGATTGTTTGATCCATCTTCTTTAATTGTATTTGTTTTTTTAAAAAGGAAAATGTGAGGTGGGTAACGTTGTATAACGGAGCATATTTCGGGTGGGGTTGAGTGATACTTTTTAAACTAGGGGTGGGCAAAATGTCACCGGACCAAACCACTTGGGTTTATTGTAATTATCCCTAAATCATATTGTGGGTATAAAAGTTTTTTTTATAATAACTACTCTGCTTGAATTGAGTGTAACTTAATGAAACAAAATTCTTTATCCCCAAATAAGCCTTCAACAAAAAATGTATCAATTGTTGGTAACATAAAAGGTGAAGCCTTGTCGTAAAATAATTTAAAACTTGTATGTACTTTTTCTTTAACAGTTTTGCCAAAAACTTTTGCTAGCAATCCTGAGAAATTTTCTTTTCAGTTTATTGAACAATTACTGTTATAAAAAATAAATAAAAATAAAAACTATGCTTACAAAGTGTATGTAACAATTAACATACATGTATTTGTAACATAACCAAATATTAAGGCTAACCAATTTCTTTGTTCAAGTCTGACTAAAAATTGATTGTTAACAATGGCAATGTATGAAAGTCAACCACAGCAATCAATATCTATCTATATATATATTGACAGCATCTTCGATTGTTCATTTATTTATTATTATTATTATTATTATTACTATTATTTATTTTATTTTTTGGTTACCCTCCTTTCAGTTTTCACTGTAAGAGAAGATAGACGCGTAACATACTAACATTGTATACTAAAATATCTTATAGCTAATTATGTATCTTTGTTTCGGTGGTATGTCATTGCACCCACCGCCTTGATCAGTAATCAGGCCCAAGAATACAAAAAGCAGGGAACACAAATTAACCACAAGATGTGGTTTCAAAACAGGAAAATAAAGTTGGTTGTTCTTGGAATCTTATTATTTCTAGTTCTGATAATTTGGCTTTCTATATGCCATGGATTTGACTCCACCAACAAAAAGAAAAAAAAGTAATATATATAAATGTATATTTCCAGATTTGTGCGGATAAACAAACAAGTCCATCTAAAATTTCAGTGGTCTCCTTGTATGGACCATGTTAAGGGCTTTAAGCAAATAGCGAAAGAGCCTAATGTAATTCGAAAGGAACATTATTGGCAAATATAACCACCTGAGGGAATTGATGAGGAAGCAGCACTTTTTAATGTTTGGAGGATTTGAAATAAGCAGTCTTCTAGACCCATCAAACCTCAGTCTTTAATGTGGGAAGATTTTTTTTTCAGTCAATGAATTTTTTTCTACATAGACATCCCCATTTTTATGCCATTAGTGGGCCAATTAAATTACTAGAAACGTTGAAAATATTAGGAAGCAAATTATTTAGATGGGGACATGTTAGCTCGAAGTTTGAATTTGTAGATGCCCACTTTTTGCCAAAACTATGGCAGACTAAAAGTAACCCATCAGGACCATCTGCCGTAAGCCCAAAGGGAGGCAAGTGACATGATTTGGGGAAAGCCCAAAGCACAAGAGCCCACGATGGGCCCAGGAGGCACTGTGTTATTTCAAGAGAAATCAGTCTGCTATAAGGCCCGAGAGTTATTGGGAGCAATCTGCTATAAGTCCCCAATAATGAGCCCAGCCCACGAAGAAGCCAAGGGAGCAAAGAGTAATTTCAGATGGAGCCCATTACTACACCCCTTAAAAGGGTGGAACACTCCAGAAGAATCAAAAAGCAAGCCCTCTGAATTGAAGAAAATCACTGTTCACCACCTCCTCGGGACGGCAGACTCACACCTGATGCCAATGACCGTTGCCAAGACTTTTCTGCACAACAGACGAGGGAAATGAGCAACGGCAGACTCGCGAGAAAGGAAAAGTTTCAGTCAAAGGTAAAAAGATAACTTGAGGAGAACGTGAATGAGGATAGCTGCCATCTTTGCCACCCCTCTTGCACGGCAGACGAGAAATAAGCAGCAGAATCACAAAAATGGAAAGAACACAACCAAAGACCAAAGGAAACCTGAAGACAATATGAAGAGAGTAAACACAGACCAGCCTACGATGGCTCCTACTCCCTCTGCACGGCAGACAAGAGTCAAGCAACGGCGGATTCATGAAAGAGGAAGGAGCTCAACGAGAGAAAAAAAAGATGCTTCAAGGGGAACATGGACAAAGGTAATGCAGTCACCAAAGCCCAAACCTATGGTGACTGCTAATAAATTTCATTAAAAGACTAAGGGGGATTTGGTTTGGAGGTAGGGGGATTATTCCCTAAAAGGGTATTGAAGTCTGCGGCACAAGTGTGTCATACCCGTTGGGGGGTATGAGCACAAGTGACCAGCAAACCTCAAGTACCTTAATGAAAACACGTTCAGACTAACTTTTATCAGTGAGCAAATCTCTTTCACTAATTTGGTCTACGGCGATATTTTGTCTTATCAAGAAATGTTGTCTGGCCAACGAAGAGGACTATTATCCAAGAGTTAAGGAGGTGGCCAGGTCAAAACCATGAACTCCATGGATTACGGCAGACCATTATAAAAGGAGGAAATGCAGTAATATCAAACCAACCTCCCCAGCCCAGAAACAACCTTGAGCCTCCAGCAAAAAGCCAAAACCCAACTCAAAAGGATAAGAAGAAGAAAAAGATCAATACCCATACCAAAACACTCCCTGCTAAACTCCACAAACATCCAACCAACCCCATTCCATGACACGTGTTTTCAAGGGATAATCTTCCCCTATCATGCATCAAAATCTTCCTTAGTCTTTTAGCTTATTAGAGTTCATATTTATGTTGTTCTGGGGTGCTCACGTTTGCTGTCTGCAGTGGTTATTTTATTTTACAGAAAAGTGTCTGCGGTAGTCACTTTGTTGGCAAGAAGGCTTACACAGCAGATCCATACTTCTTTCCATAAAAGCCCAGCATAGCAGCAGATCAGAAGGGAGTGCACCATCAGCCATCAGGCAAGCTCAAAGGCCTGGTTTGGAGTTTTGGGCTCAACAACCCGTTAATACAAGCTCGGCCCATCCTCGACCAATCATAAGGTGACACATGGCGCTCAGTGAATTTTGAGCATTTACATTTTGGCGACTCCACGGGGAGTTGAGCAGCACTTCAGCAAAACCAGATCTGCAGTAATGCCACCAAGGTCCAGAAGGCAAAACTCAGTTGTGAACTCACATCCTGACACAGAATCAAACGCGCATAATCGGGCTGTAGGCGGAGCACAGCAGAACAACGGAGGAAACATGGAAGGAGGCGGTATCCCGAAGGGTAATCTAGGAGGAGGCAACCCAGGAGGACAACCACCTTTGACCTTAATATATGAGTTGATTCAGAGTCTACAGCAGAATCAAGGAGAACTAGCTGAGTCCATAAGGCAGTTGAAGGAATCCAGCAATAACAGGGAAGCACATGGAGGCAACGGAAGGAATCATGAAGAAAGAGACCACCATGATGAAAGAGATTCCAACAACAAAAATGATGCACCATTTGTTACTATGTCAGACGTGGCAGACCTCCTCAAACAAGAAAGGGAACGACCACCGAAGGAGCCTAGGCATTTTGTGAGAAAGCCCCCCTATCCTAAGGAGTTACTGAAGGAACCTTACCCGGAAAAATATGATACTCCGAATTTCTCCCTCTTCGACGGCCGGAAGGGTAGTGTAGTAGAGCATATTAGCAAGTTCCTTGACTCCATGGGCCCATTCGCGGGAAATGGGGGACTCTGTCTGCGGGAGTTCTCAAAGTCTCTCGTTGACAGAGCATACACCTGGTATGCCATGCTGCCTGAAGGGTCTATTAGAGATTGGGAAGACATGGTGGAAAGTTTCTGCAGTAAGTACTTCCACGTGGAGGAAAAGATTACTTTGCTCAACTTGCACAGCACGAAGCAGCTACCCGGCGAGGATCTTTTGAAGTATATTCATCGTTTCCGCGATATCTCTTTGGATTGCCACGTGAAGTATGAAGAAAGTGAGCTAGTCGAAGTATGCATAGACAACATGCTCCCTGAATTCAGAGCCCACCTCGAGAACTTAGACATCTCACAATTTGCACCATTGCTCCAGAAGGCTAGGAAGACGGCCTTGTCAGTTAAGCCTCATTCCGAAAAGGCTAGAGAAAAGAAGAGCCAGCACCAAGCACTCACTGTGTCGACTACAACCGCACCAAGCAGAAACAAGAGGAAAAGGCCTATAGAGAAGGTTTTCGAAGAGCCACCCCCCTTGCCCTTCACCGTAGAAGAAATGATGGTGATCTTCGACAAGTGGGTGAAAGATGAAGTTATCAAGCTGCCGCAGATTAACAAGCCTCCCACCGAGGAAGAAAAGAGAGATCCCAAGTTCTGCCGTTATCACAGATATGTTCACCATCCAACCACAGACTGCTGATCACTTCGATGGGAACTTAATCGAAAGATTCAAGATGGCACCCTACAACTCTCTCCGGAGCAGCACAAGAATCCTTTTCCAAATCACAGGAAAGACCAAGGCAAAGCAGTTGTATCTGTGGTGATACGAGGCAGCACCAGTGATATGGAAGTAGATGAGTCTGCCGTAGCTGACACCACTCTAACACCAGCAGCTGTAAGAACCTTACAGAAAAGCCCAAAGTTCAAATCTTTGTTTAATCAATTGGGGTTGGGACCAGAAGCTAGGAACGCTGCTATAGAGGCCATTATCGCAATAGCAGCAGACTCAGGAGCAACCTGTTTTACCCCAGAAGCTCATGCTAGTCGCGCCTTCCTAGAAACCACCAATGCAGTAACCTTTACGGATGAAGACATGGAAGTCCAATATCCAGACCACCGCCGGCCCCTTTATGTGTCTGCTGTGATCAAAGATGTACAAGTTAGGAGAGCTTTGGTGGACACAGGTTCTTGTCTGAATCTTATTCCATTGAGCACTCTTAAAGCAGCCAACATTCCACAACATAAGATCCAAGGTGCTCCTATTGAAGTAACAGGTTTTGGAGGAGCAACAGAATACATTATGGGGCATATACAGTTAATCTTAAGAGTTGGGCCCATTGTGGCTTTTACACGATTCCATGTCGTGAATTCAGAAGTCCCATATCACGTGTTGCTTGGCAGACCATGGTTGCATAAGCATAAGCTGATTTCATCCACATATCACCAGTGTATCAAAGGAAGGCTTAATGGGAAGCCAATCCGCATAGCGGCAAACCCCTCACCATTTGATCAAACTGAAGCACATTTCATTGAAGCAGCTCTATATGACGAATTGTCTACTGAAGAACCACCAATCATCAAGCCGTCTAGAACACCCCTGCCAGACTGGGAAGACATAAGAAATGACCCAGATGTTGATCTGCGAGAAGTCCTGGAGCGAAAGAAAAAGAGGAAGGAACGTATGGCAGAAGATGAAAATGCACCACGATGCATACGCGTCCAAATGCTTGATGGACGCATAGTCTACCGTTTGTGAAGGTGCGTGGGACCTGATTGCCCACGGCAAGAGGGTCCCATACCAGAAGAGGGTGATCTGCGGCCCTCATGTTATTTGATACAGAAAGAAACTGAAGGTTACGAGAGATTGGCAGTGGAGAAGGAAGAAGCAAAATTAGAGAAGTCTGCGGCAGAGAATTCAAAGATAACTCCCAAGGAAGACCTGGAGAGAGGGCCTGTCTTATTAATCTATTGAAGGAGTACCAAGACGTGTTTGCATGGAAATACAACGAAATGCCGGGTATAGATCCGAGACTTGTGGCTCATTCCTTGAATGTAGAACCTGGCACGAAGCCTGTTGTGCAACCCGCAAGGACGTTCCATACTGAAGTGGAAGCTCAAATCACCCAAGAAGTGAAGAAACTGCTCGCCGCCGGTTTCATCAAACCAATCGAACATCCGCGGTGGCTATCAAATATAGTTCCAGTGAAGAAGAAAAATGGGCAGATCAGGTGCTGTGTGGACTTCCACAACCTCAACAAGGCATGCCCGAAAGACGAATTTCCCTTACCAAACATGGACTTGTTGATTGATTCTGCCACAGGCAGCGCCATGTTCTCCTTCATGGACGGATTTAGCGGGTACAACCAGATCCGGATGTCACCAAGGGATGCTGAAAAAACTGTGTTCCACACACCCATAGGTAACTTTTATTACACTGTTATGCCGTTTGGCCTTAAAAACGCCGGTGCTACTTATCAAAGGACAATGACGGCTATGTTCCACGATATGATCCATCAAGAAATCGAAGACTACGTTGATGACATTGTAGTAAAGTCTAAGAAAAGAGAAGATCATATTGAAGTCTTGAGAAAATTTTTTGAAAGGTGTCGTATGTACAAGCTTAAGATGAATCCTCTCAAGTGTGCCTTCGGAGTGTCTGCAGGGAAGTTTCTGGGTTTCTTGGTGCATAACCGCGGAATTGATGTAGATTCAGCAAAAGCTTCTACCATAGCCACCATGAAGCCACCAACGTCTCACAAAGAATTAAAGAGCTTCTTGGGAAGACTATCGTATATCAGAAGATTTATACCAGGTTTGGCAGCAGTAACCTCTACCTTTTCACACCTCTTAAAAAAGGGGGTCTCTTTCAATTGGTTTACGGAGTGTCAAGAAGCTTTTGAAAGAATTCAAGCAATTATGACCAAGCTCCCCACGGTGTGTGCTCCAATTGCCGGAAAACCCCTCCGACTCTACCTAGCTTCCAACAGATGCAATAGGAGCACTAGTGGCGCAAGAAGATGATGATGGCATTGAGCAGCCCGTGTATTATGTCAGCCGCGGATTGAAGGATATTGAAACACGCTACTCAGTGGCAGAACGAGCATGTTTGGCCCTTGTGTATGCCTCTCAGCGTCTGAGGCATTACTTCTTGGCCCACAAGATTTAGTTAATGACCAAGTCTCACCCAATTAGAAGTTTGCTGCAACAACCGGTTCTCTCAGGCAGGCTTGCCCAATGGCTATTACAGTTATCACAGTATGAGATATCTACTAAAACTCCAACAGCAATTAAGAGCCAGGCTATCGCAGACCTCTTGGCTCAATTCCCTGGAGAAGATAGTTCAACAATTTCACAAGAGGTTCCTGGGGAATTTGGGGGAGCACTGTTGGTCGGAATGGCAAATTCAATATGGACCTTAAACTTCGATGGTTCTTCCACATCTGCGTCAAGCGGAGCTGGTGTTGTACTCACTAGAGAAGACGGCAAAACCATTGCTAAGTCCTTCAAGTTGGATTTTCCCTGTTCCAACAATGCCTTAGAGTACGAAGCTTACATCACAGGGCTAGCCATAGCACACGGAATGGGGATAAAGCACTTAAGGGTGATTGGTGACTCAAATCTCATAATCTGCCAAGCTAAAGGGGAATTTTCATTGAAGGAGCCTTCTTTGGCACCCTATCGAACACTTGCTCAGAGGTTAGAGGAAAAGTTTTCCACCTTCGAAGTTACACATGCCTTGAGGAGTGAGAACCGTTATGCAGATGCACTGGCAGCCTTAGGATCACAAGTGGCGTTTGAGGGACCAATGGCAGATGTCACAATCAATAAAAGAAGCACCCCTATCACTGATCTACTAAGAGAGGAATACGAGCAACAGGACCCTAACAAAGAAGATTGGAGAACCCCTCTGAAGAGCAAGCTTGTGTCTCCAAAGGATGTGGCAGACCTAAAAGCGTTGAAGGATTTCGTACTAATCTCTGGAGACCTCTACCGCAGACTACCTGGGGGGATTCTAGCAAGGTGCGTAAGTCCCCAAGAAGGGACAAAGAAGCTACAGGAAGTCCATGAAAAGTCATGCGAGTTAGAAGGAGGGGTAAGCCTCTATCGCAGACTCCAACGCTTGGGTTATTTTTGGCCAGATATGAGCAAGGAAGCAGCAGACTTGCAGAGACGTTGCCCAACCTGCCAACACCAACATGAGAACGAACAAGTATGTGTTACCTTTCTTTCAAGTGATTGGCGAACTCCTTTCCTGGAATATTTCATAGAGGGTATCCTACCGCAGACTGGTAAAGAAGCAGCCCGTATCAAAAAGTTGTCCACTAGATATTTTGTGGAAAGTGGTATCCTATTCCGAAAGGGATTCCATGGAGATCCTTTGAGGTGTCTAAGTCTGTCAGAATCTCAAACAGTGATGAAAGAGGCTCATTCAGGAGAATGTGGGTAACATCAGGGAAAGAAAATGTTGTATCAATTGCTGCTAACACTTGGCTATTATTGGCCAACAATGAAGAGGGATACGGCAGACTTCGTCAAAGCATGCCACACCTGCCAAATGCAAGCCAATCTGATCCATACACACCCCACCAATCTGCAGAATATGGCCACACCATGGCCTTTCCACACTTGGGGGCTGGACCTCATCGGTCCTATTAATCTGCCATCCGGTGGATATATTTGGATATTGGCAGCCACGGAGTATTTTACAAAGTGGGTTGAGGCCATCCCACTTCATAAGGCCACAGGAGCAGCCGTGGCCAATTTCATCCAAGAGCATATCATCACAAGATTTGGCATTCCCCACAAGATCATCAGCGATAATGGTACTCCTTTTGTTAACAAAGATGTTCGAGAAGTGTTGGAGCACTACCGGATCAAGCACCGACGGTCTACACCCTACTACCCTCAAGGCAATGGGCAAGCAGAGGCTACCAATCGCATGTTGCTGCGAATTCTGAGTAAGATGGTTTTTGATTATGGCAAAGGTTGGAATTCCCACTTGGCAGACGTATTGTGGGCTTACTGCAGATCACCAAAGACAGCCACTGGTTTCACTCCATTTTCACTTGTATATGGGACTGATGTTATTTCACCACCTGAATTGCTTGTACCAAGTCCACAGATTCTACAAGGAACGGAACTAGAAGCTGATGTTGAAATGTGTGCGGAAGCCAGAGTAGCAGATCTGGAAAGCCTAGATGAGTCAAGGGAGTTAGCCTTAGCTCTTAATCTGCGGTACCATCAAAAGCTGGCAAACGCTTACGGGAAGACAGTACACACCAGAATATTTTCCCAAGGTCAAATGGTCTTGAAGACGGCAGACCACGTGAGAAGAGGTCTGCCATCACCATCCAAGTTTACACCAAATTGGGAGGGGCCTTACGTGATCCGCGAAGCACATGATAGCGGATACTATAGGCTATCTAAAGCGGATGGAACCATCTTGGCAGACTCAATTAATGGGAAATGGTTGAAGGAATACTACTCATAGACGTATCAGTGCTAGTAAGTCTTTTGTGCCTTTTGCCTTAGCACAAATCAATCTACCATATTGTCCTTTTGTGCCTTTTGCCTTAGCACAGATCAAGCTACAATATTGTTATTATTAAGCATCTTTGTGTGACTTTTGCCTTAAAACAAATCAAACTACTGTGTGTTGCTTTTCAAAAAAAAAAAAAAGTGGAATGATGATCACTATACTATGTGTTGCTTTTCAAAAAAAAATCGAATGATGATCACTATTTATGCTTTAATATAATTATTTTGTTTCACTCCGCAAAATATTACAAAAAAAAAAAAAAAAAAACAAGAGAATATATGTAAACAATAAGTATTTTACAACTAACGGCACGAGCATTTTAAACAAAGCATATATATATATATATTAGATTAATACCATCAAAAGTCAAAGTTACACACTTGTCAAAAGTAATAACAACACACAAAGTTTGAAACACTTAGACCAACATGGTCATGACAAAAGCTCACAAGCATTCTAAACTCAATCAAATAAGCCGTCAATCGGCGATGCAACTTCAACAGCCTCGGGGGATGCTACAGCAGCAGACATCAACTCCCCTTGATAAGAAACCAAAACAGCAAGAGTACTCTGCAAAGAGGAAATTTGCTCCTGCACAATCTTCATCTCACTGGCAATCGCTTCGCCAAAGAACTTGTGGGCTACCTTCCGTAGATGCTCAAGCATGAAGTCAAGATCAAAGCCAACGGCTATAAGATCTTGCACTACACTCCTCCATGAGAAAATCTTGGGCTCACTCAAAGTCTTGAAACTGGTCCTCCTCATATCAGCTAAAACGCTGCCCAACAGAGAAAGCATTGGTCCGCCAAACCCGGCACCAAACTTGAAATGGGTAGTGAAGTCTCCAAACTTTGCAGTCAGTCCCTGCAAAAGGGGTACGGCATCTTGATACACCCAAAAGTTGCCATAAGCGACCAATGGGCCTTCGAATTTCCAAAAGTGCCAATCAGGATAAGGATTGGGGGCTCTCTCCTCAAATCTTGCAAAAAACGCAGCAACCCTCCAGGGGTAATCACCTCTACTGCAGATTGTGTCTGAGAGGAACTGGCAGCCGCAGACACTACTTGAGCAACGCTCTCCTTCTCCACAGGAACAGGTGTCTCAACATCTGACCAAAACAAAAAAAAAAAAATGTAATGAACAGAGGTGATAAGCATAAGAAAAATAGCTTATTTTCCTTCACCAAAGAGATATTACCTTCTGGGACTACATCTACACCACGAACCTCTATGTCTGCCATACCACCATCATCAGCATCTTGAATTGGAGTCCCCTCAAGAGCAAGGACTTGGCCACCAATGAAAATCCCTGAAGAAGGATGATCACTAACCACCATAGGGGAGCTCTCCTCCCTAAAGATCCTCTCAAAACGAGGAGCAACTCCAAACAACGAAATCCCCTCCATGACTGAAGCCATCCTAGCAAAAGGAGGATTCGAATGAAACTCAATCGGATCAATGGTACGGGGCTCATCACGCTGGTCAGCAAATGGAATAATCTGAAGTGGTTGAGGCTCATCCGAGACCGTCTCCTCTGAATCAACAGAATCAATGTCTTGATCATGATCATCCTTAGCAGCAGACCCTACAATGATAACTCTGTTAAAGTTTGCAACAACAGGAATAATTTCATGTACTATACTAACACGGGTTCCGTCTGCCATACCTACAAGGGTCTCGTCTGCCATAACTGGGGCAATTTCATGTGCTTCGTCAACACGAACCACATCTGCCATGCTGACAAGAATTTCACCAGGAACTTCTTCTGCCATAATCGAAGTAGTCAATTGAACGGCCTCATCTGCCATAACAAGAACGACCTCATCTGACACAGTGACCCCCAAAGCTTCGTCTGCCATGGCGTCATCAGAATCACTCCAATCAATAGGGCTATCCTTCGCAGCAACATCATCAGTAGACTTCAATGCTACTTCTTGCCTCTCAACAATGCCTTCGTTCACCTCGGTCATCCCTACACCAGCATCCACGATATCATCATCACCACTGACCCCCTGCTTCATAAAAAAAAAAAAAAAAAAAAAAGGAGAAAGAGGTTCAGTCTCCTCGGAGGCAAATACAGTAAGGGTTAAAAACATTGATATTACCTCAATGACAATGGGAGTCCAATCGGAACCCTCAGCCTCATCACCTACTTTCCGCTTAGCCTGAACAAAAGACGAAAAAATATATATATATAAATCCAAGATACCAAGCAGCATATGATCAATCAACCAATGATGTGAGAAGGCAAATAAACGTTTACCTGAGATTTGACTTGTTCTTCAGCAGCTTTCCTTTTACTCCTTGTACGGCCATATATGGTGCTAGGAGGAGTAGGGACAGCAGACTCTTTCTCAATCGGAGTGGCAGACTCTACTGGAGACTCTTCACCCGAAGAAGGAAGGGGAGCCGCAGACTTCTGAGTAGGGTTTCCTTTAGCTTTCTTCACTGCTACGCTCTTACTCCTAGGCTGGCTTTTGGTTTTGGTAGAAGAAGGGGCAGATTTCTCCTGAATGGCAGAAGACTCTGTCTCTTTTGAAAGAATGGAAGTGTCTTCAGTAGGATTCACCAGTGAACCAACGGCAGGTTTCTTTTGAGACTTAGAAGTCCCTGCAGCAGACTTCTTTGAAGTACCAGGAGCCATCAGGGACCTACCTCCCAATTTTGAAGGAGGGATCATAGACATGTCCATAGCCACCTTAGGTCGTTTCGAGGTGGTTTTAGCCGCAGACTTAGGCTATTGTTTTGAAGCTACAGGAGACGAATCACCTTTGCTAGAATCAATCTTCTTGCCTCCCTTACCTCTCTTGGAATCCAGCCTCAACCGTTCCTCCACCACCTTTACAGACTCCTTCCAACCTGAAGGGAACTTAGTGCTATACAGGATCCACCCACCCCGCGAGCCATCCCATTCTGCAAAGCCCAAGTTCTGCCTATCGGCATAAGAAATTGCAGTTTGGGTGGGAGGAGATAAGGTCATGGTCTCCACAGGATGTGCATGGTGATTAGATAAAGGAACCCTGGTCCCTCTGCCTTGGTTAACATAGTCTGCCATAGCAACGGCCACCCTAAGCCAATACTCCTGCATTGCCACAGTGCATATGCCAAGTCTTCCCCCACATGGAATGACCATATGCGATACAGATTGGCTCCAATAATCAAATGCTCGGTCATTCAAGAAGGGAGCGATACTGGGAGTTTGAGGAAGAGTCTCACTGGGGCTCCCTGGCACGCCCTGATCCAAACCAAATTGTCTGCGCACCCTGTTAGCACAATAGTGAGTGTATTCCACACCCTTGTCACTCCAGACAGGCAACCAACCCGGATTTACAGCAGACAAATAGGTCAAACTTCTGGTGTCATCAAGGGACAGTTCAAAACTCTGACTGGCAATATCACTGAACCAGTATAGGACAGAATGGCAAGAAAAACCTGCATAACGGTAAGAATAGGGACGCCACACAATACACTCCTCGAAATCCAAGGAAGGGACCAAATCAGGATCTTTTCCTCGCAGACTAACCCAACGATAGACGAGCGGCAGATTGTTCTTTAAATCCGAGTATCTGCTCAAAATGTGGCGGGACATATTTCTGAACTTTTCCCTTATTTGACCATTGTCATTGCCAACTTCCTGGTAATTCAGAGAGCGTTCCCAAAGGAAGGTCTGCAGTGCGGAAGTGTTGAAGCAAGTAGTAATAAAGTGACAAGAGCCACCGCAGATCTCATCAAGACAAATAGAATCCAATTGCAAATACAAATAACCAAGAAACATGGCAGCAAGCGGAAAACGATGACCAAAAGAAATCTTTACAGCTAAGCGAAAATAGAGAGGTTTCATAGAGTAATAAGGAGCATCACCAAACACACACTTACAAAGCCAGTACGCGACGAAAGCAGCACGGCGAACAGCAGGTTCACTCCCTTTGGCAAAATAGAGAGACCAAGCATTGATCCTAGTACTGGACCGAGCCA
Source organism: Fagus crenata (assembly GCA_014362285.1). Lineage (NCBI taxonomy): Eukaryota > Viridiplantae > Streptophyta > Magnoliopsida > Fagales > Fagaceae > Fagus > Fagus crenata. Next base: position 2,530 of record BKZX01024939.1, on the reverse strand, counting down.
TCAATGCTTGTTCCACCAAGGTCTCCTCCTCAGACATCTCAACAGCAAATGGGTCCATATCACCCAACACAGGGAGCAACCAATGATTCTCCATGTCTTCCAAAGTGATAGTAAGTTCGCCCCATGAGAAGAAGAACGTGTGTGTAGAAGCACACCACCTCCGCAGAATCTGCCGCAACATCTCGGTGTCTCGATACATATTGCAACTCCGTGAAAGGAGTATCGCCTCAGCCAATCCCGCTCGTTCCAAAAGAGCACAAAATTTAACATCCAAGAACTCATCTGCCACCCAATGAAACCAGTCTGCGGCAGCGGAGCAGGGAAACTCGAAATCGATAGGCACCGGTTGCATATCTCCCCTCTGAATCTTAAGATCAGAAATGCTAGAAAGGGGAGGAACCCAGACCTGATCTGCAGTAGCTTCTTGGCCCCTCAACATCCACTCCCAGTTAGAAGGAGGGAGGGAAACCTTGTTCGGGATGTACGGAAAATTACCACCATTGTCGTACCAGGGGTCTAGGAGAGGGAAGACGAAATCTTCCCTGTCATCTTCACGCATAGGAGAAAACCTAGAACAATCAACGCTCTCATCGTCAACGGAGCCCGCAACTATGGTCCCAGCGTCTGCCGTAGGAATTTCGGAATTGCCACCACTGGCCATCGCAGTGTCAGGAGGAGGGTGGGAAGAAGATGAAGCCATAGGGAGAAGAGGGAAATCGGCGATGGAAGGAGGTTTCTTCACTGCTTTCTTTTTCTCTTCTAACCAGAACAACACAAAAAAAAAAAAAAAAAAGACTCTTTTTTCTCCTCTTATTTCTCTCTGGTTTTGCAAAACCAAAGTTCTTAATGAGGGAAAATTAATTATGGGGGCTGGTAGTTGAGGTTTAGTAAATTGTGTTTCATTAAGAGGTTATTTGAAAGGATGTGAATGGGAATAGGCGGTAACTGATATCAAGAAGGGGTGTAAAGAGGTAGTTACCAACACTACCGCCAGTTCCTTCAGAATAGGAACATCACGATTCAAAAAAAAAAAAAAAACTGAACTAAGGACTATATGTACGCAGGCTTCATACAAACACTCACCCACGCCTCACGTGAGTACACTTTGAGGCATGGGCTCGGGGGGCTAATGTAGATGCCCACTTTTTGCCAAAACTATGGCAGACTAAAAGTAGCCCATCAGGACCATCTGCCGTAAGCCCAAAGGGAGGCAAGTGACATGATTTGGGGAATGCCCAAAGCACAACAGCCCACGATGGGCCCAGGAGGCACTGTGTTATTTCAAGAGAAATCAGTCTGCTATAAGGCCCGAGAGTTATTGGGAGCAATCTGCTATAAGTCCCCAATAATGAGCCTAGCCCACGAAGAAGCCAAGGGAGAAAAGAGTAATTTCAGATGGAGCTCATTACTACACCCCTTAAAAGGGTGGAACACTCCAGAAGAATCAAAAAGCAAGCCCTCTGAATTGAAGAAAATCACTGTTCACCACCTCCTCGGGACGGCAGAATCACACCTGATGCCAATGACCGTTGCCAAGACTTTTCTACACAACAGACGAGGGAAATGAGCAACGGCAGACTTGCGAGAAAGGAAAAGTTTCAGCCAAAGGTAAAAAGATAACCTGAGGAGAACGTGAATGAGGATAGCTACCATCTCTACCACCCCTCTTGCACGGCAGACGAGAAACAAGTAGCAGAATCACAAAAATGGAAAGAACACAACCAAAGACCAAAGGAAACCTGAAGACAATATGAAGAGAGTAAACACAGACTAGCCTACGATGGCTCCTACTCCCTTTGCACGGCAGACAAGAGTCAAGCAACGGCGGATTCACGAAAGAGGAAGGAGCTCAACGAGAGAAAAAAAAAGATGCTTCGAGGGGAACATGAATAAAGGTAATGCAGTCACCAAAGCCCAAACCTATGGTGACTGCTAATAAATTTCATTAAAAGACTAAGGGGGATTTGGTTTGGAGGTAGGGGGATTATTCCCTAAAAGGGTATTGAAGTCTACGGCACAAGTGTGTCATACCCGTTGGGGGGTATGAGCACAAGTGACCAGCAAACCTCAAGTATCTTAATGAAAACACGTTCAGACTAACTTTTATCAGTGAGCAAATCTCTTTCACTAATTTGGTCTGCGGCGATATTTTGTCTTATCAAGAAATGTTGTCTGGCCAACAAAGAGGACTATTATCCAAGAGTTAAGGAGGTGGTCAGGTCAAAACCATGAACTCCATGGATTACGGCAGACCATTATAAAAGGAGGAAATGCAGTAATGTCAAACCAACCTCCCCAACCCAAAAACAACCTTGAACCTCCAGCAAAAAGCCAAAACCCAACTCAAAAGGATAAGAAGAAGAAAAAGATCAATACTCATACCAAAACACTCCTTGCTAAACTCCACAAACATCCAACCAACCCCATTCCATGACACGTGTTTTCAAGGGATAATCCTCCCCCATCATGCATCAAAATCTTCTTTAGTCTTTTAGCTTATTAGAGTTCATATTTATGTTGTTCTGGGGTG
>BKZX01024932.1:0-12279 GCA_014362285.1 Fagus crenata | reverse complement strand
TTAAAAAAAAAAAAAAAAAAAAAAAAAAAACTCAAAGAAGAGAGATATGAAAGCTTGAAGAGAGAAAGAAAGATGAAATTCCCTCAAAACCAAAAATGAGTGTCCATCAAAGCTGAAGACCTAAATAAGAGAATCGAACAAAAAGAATGAGCTCACACAAAGGAACAACTTGAATGAAATAAAGAGAGACAAATGAGAAGAGGCTTTCAAGAAGTCAATGCAATAGCAAGCACTGATAAAAAAGGAGAAAGCTCCTCTAATGTCTGAGTTTAAGTAATGCACACTTAGAGAAATATTCAAAAAGGGATTTTGAGCCTTTTATATATCCTTCATTTCAAATACCTGAACCCGGCCTACATTACAACCTATGAATAAAGACCTCCTTGAAGTCTTGGTAGTTTTTAGGCACAACTCTCATGATAATTTCTTTTAGATTGAAAAGAAAGAAAGCCCGAGGTAGTCAAGCGCTACTGGCAAAGATCTTAAAAAGGAAAATTCTCAAATTAAGGGTGATGTCGTTCAATAATAAACGGTGCTTGTAGCACAATGTGTAAGGGGTTGTCGATCCTCAGGGAGTTGTGTTTTCAAAAGATAATGTAAATCAATATTTAAAAAGGATAAAATGAATTTGGTTTTGGGAATTTTGTAAGAAATATATGTAAAAATGCACTAGGGTTTCAGGGTGTTTCTCTATACCAGTATGATTCCTTGTAATCCCAGTTAAAAACCTTGTTCTAATAACAGTTTACAAGTTGATTATTTTTCTTTTAAAAAGCTCTTGACATGGTTGAACTAATAAAACTCAGGAACACTATATTATCGGAGAAAATAGAGTGGCTAGAGTAATAATTAGAAAGACTTTTCAATTTATAAATCATAATACCTAATTAAAACCATGCAATTTTCCCCCTTAATCATAAGAAAAACATGATTGAACTTACAGAAAGTATGGAATAAAACATACATCAATTAGGAATTAATAAATTAACAATCAACTGTAATTTAATATTAAAAATAAAAGGAACTACAAGTATTCATATCGTTATACAGAAAACATAGCCCCTAGCCCTAGCAAGAGGATTAGCCAATCATGGCTAAGAAAAAAGAAAACTAGAGAAAATAATATCTAGAGAGAAAACTAAAAAGAAAACTAAAAAAATAATAATAATGCTCATTGGCGGCTACTACTCTCCAATTGCTATCCACGCTTCTTTCATTTAGGGCTTCATTGGGAAAATAATCTAGTGTGATGCGGCAGAAAAAGAAAGCATGCAATCCACTAACAAAGCAAGCTCCCACGCATGACTTCATTTAAGCTCCTTGAAGTCTTAATCCTGTGTGATATGAGTACAATGGATAATGTGAGCTTGTGTGCTTTAGTGGCCATGTGCCCTTTTGGACTTGTGGGCTTTATTTTTCCTTTTCTTTTCAAACATTAATTTGCACATTTTTTCTTCTCTTTTGCTCCTTCCAGTTTATGATATTTAACTCTAATCTGATCTAGTTTATGCTTACAATCAAACATAGCCCAAATTAACATATAAGGGATTAAATTAATACACTCAAATGCATAAATTATGTAATTCAATGAATTGAACAACAAACATCGATTTAAGTGTAATTAGACATGAAATGCAACACAACCCCAATAGAATCACTCTAAAATGCATGTAAATAAGTCATATTTCATGACTAATCACACCCCCTAACTTGAATTTTGCTAGTCCCTAGCAAACTAAAAACAATGAAAACAACAAAACACAAATGAAAACAAACTAACAAAGCCACTTTTGCTGGCACTCTCGATTGCATTTAGCATATGCAATAAGCCTTTAAACCCTTAGGTGTCCCCAGTGAACGAGTTATAGTCTCGTGAGAGTTTACCATAAGTGATACCCACAAACACTATCAAATGCTCAGTTTTGATTCACAGTTAAACACACACAACATCATGCTATCGAATGAGAATAAAGTGTCACTCAAACAATGGTTTTCAATCATTAGCAAGCTTAAACAAGTCAACCTCAATTTCAAATCTTTAGAAATTCTAATTAGGCCACAATCACTTGAAATTCAGCATTAAAAGCTACACAAGTTCCTTGATGTATGAAGTGAACTAACTTAGAATCATAGGACTTCAATATCTTTCCAATATAATCATGAGGGACAATGGAATTCTCATTAGAATAATCAACCAGGGCATAGAAGCTTTTTCTTCTTCTTCTTCTCTTTTTTATTTTTTTTATTTTTTTATGTGAGGACTGTGCAATGTCTAACTTCATTAAGCTTTCTAATTAACCCATATATCAAATGTTAGACTAATGACTCCCAAACCAGTTGGCTCAAGGGGCACTAGGTGTAGAGACACCCCTTAGAGTTTACTTACTCGAGTCAAAAAGGCTACAAAACTAGACTAGTCACTCATATCTCAACCATGTGAATTGTTTACCTCTTTTGACATAGACTCTCATGGTTAGCTATTTCAATTTTTTTTTTCTTTCTTCTTTATGCCAAGTCTAATCAACTAACAAGTCAACCACTTTTAATTTAGTAACAATTTGATGCATATCTCATTTCCCACAGATTACATGTTAGTGTGCTAGTGCTTAGTTTAAGGTGTACAAGTGTAACACTTAATACTTAAAAGCAAGCAATAGATGGCCATGTTCAAATATCTCAATCAAATAATCATGTCTTCATATGCTTAAGCTCACTAATGACTTCAATCCAAAGTTCAAAGTTCAACAAGATTTTCAAAGATAACAAAGATGCATGTGAATATAGCATAAATCAAAGACATCATTGCAAGCCAAACAATTTTTTTTTTTTTTCTTAGTTTTCTATTTTTTTTTTTTTTAAACTACAAAATGGTTTCTAAACTAATCAATAAAAAGCAACACAAAGTTCATCACACAATCAAACAAACAATCAATACTCCCCCCAACTTAAAGTTGACATTGTCCTCAATGTTCAAACAAATGTATGTGAGAATCAAAGACAAATCTTGAAATGAAAGAACAAGGGAAAAGGAAAGAAAACACCTGATATGATGATGAACTCCTCAAGTTATTTCCTGCAAAATAGTTAGATATCCAAAACAAAAACAAAACAAATAAAAAACAAAAACAAAATAAACTAACTAATGTACAATTACAAGGTAGAAACAGAAAATTCATACCCCTGAACGTGATCCTCCAAAGGAATAGTTGCTTCCTCTGGCACTCTTCATTCTGGTAACATGCAAAGCCACTCCTTTGGAACTATTCAACAATTTCTTTGACAGTCTTGTATCTTGAAGTACTTTCCTCTTCATTTTGTGCCTCTCAAAGAACTTGGTTTTCTCACCTGCCCTCTCAACTTCCTGATCCACACTCTCCTTTGAATGAACTTCCACAGTAGTAGTGGCATGTGGTTCAATGGATGCACATTGTAACTCTCTTTATGGTTGCTTCAACCTTAACTTGGGTGCATATGGGTATGCAAGTAATGACTTCTTCTTACTTCTTGGAGGATTCTTAGCTACTACTACTTGTTCTTCTTCCAAAATCTGCAAAGAATCCAACAAAGAAGAAGAATAAAATATTTTAGCAGCAGGTTTTAATTCATTAGAAACAATAGAATTAACAGGAAGAGTTTCAAAAGAGTTAGAGAAACAATTTTTATTAAACTCTTCTTGAGGTGTTACCTCAATGAAGTTCACATATTCACACTCTTCATCCACCAATTGTTGTGGGTTTACATTGAAAATGTTAAGCTCAGCAGTCATAGAACCAAAGGTGATCTTCATTCTTCCATTCTTGCAATTAATCAAAGCATTAGCTGTGGCAAGGAAAGGTCTACCTAAGATGATAGGAATATTAGCACTAGGATGTAAAGTAGGTTCAATATCCAAAATGATAAAATCAACAGGATAATAGAAATTCTCAACCTTTACCAGTACATCCTCAACCACCCCCCTCGGCTTCCTTACAGAGCGGTCTGCTAACTGTAAGGTAACAAAGATAGGTATTAACTCACCTAACTCGAGTTGTAGATAAACAGAAAAAGGAAGCAAATTTACACTGGCCCCAAGGTCTAGCAATGCACACTTAATATTGTAATCTCCTATAGTACAAGAGATAGTAGGGCAGCCTAGATCCTTGTACTTTGGTGGGACCTTGTGTTGGATGATGGCACTTACTTGTTCTGTCAAGAATGCGGTCTTCTTCACATGATGCTTTCTCTTGACAGTGCATAAGTCCTTAATTACCTTGGCATAGAGGGGCATTTACTTGATGAGATGCAATAGAGGCAAATTAACCTTAACTTGATGCAAATGCTCCAAAATCTCACTTGTGACATCCAAATTCTTGGGTAATTTCAGGTCTAGTGGGAATCGTGTAGGGAATGTGCATTTCTCAATATCATTGGATTTAGCTATCCCACTCTCATTCTTTTCAGCTGGGGTCTCCTTGGATTTTTCATTATCTTTAGGAGCATCCTTTCCAATTTCCTTACCACTACTCAAAATGGTAATAGACTTGACTTTCTCAAATTTGTCTATGTTGACAACCTTTGCAGTCTAATTATTGGGATTAGGTTGAGTTTGGGAAGGAAGCTTCCCTCTTTCTGTCCTACTCAATGCCTCTGTGAGTCTAGCTACTTGGCTTTTGGTCTCTCTCATCTCTTCATCAATTCTTGTAAACATGGTATCAAACCTTTGATTTTGCTCACCTTGTTTCTATGTGAATGTGTAAAGCACATCCTCCAAAGGCAGTCTAGATGATGATGAAGTAGTATGTGAGGTGTCAAAGTTCCTTGGACCAGTGGGATTCAACACATTCTCACTCTTATAACTCAAATATGGATGATTTCTCATATTTGGATTATAATTGTTTGAATATGAAGAATTATTTGGCCTATATTGGTTGAATGCACACACTTGTTCTTTTGGCACATTCAGAAACTGAGATAGAGACTTACATGCACTTATGGTATGATCTATCTCTTGGCAAATCCGGCATGCCTCCATAGGATCCTCTTTATAAACAGCATTTACACCTCTACTTCCCTTCAGCTTGAGTGCCTCTATCTCTTTAGTCAGTAAACTGATCTTGGCATTCATGTTGTCCTCTTCCCTTAGTCTGAAAATACTACCACCAGATGTGGTAGTACTACTTCTATTCCGGTCTGTGGAATCTAAGGGACTTGGTCAATTCCATGTGTTGGATTTCTCAGCTATCTCATCCAAGTAGTCCATAGCATCTTTAGGCTCCTTTTGTAAGAATCCACCTCCACATGCAACTTGAACGAACTGGCGGTCTCTAGGTTGAAGTCCCTCATAGAAGTAACTTACTAACCTCCAAGTGTCATATCCATGTGTTGGGCAGAAGTTGTAGGTATCCTTGAATCTTTCTCATGCCATGAATAGTGTCTTATCGTTTCTTTGGGCGAAATTAGAGAGTTTCCTCTTTACTTGTTGGACCTTGTGGGGAGGGAAAAATTTCTTGTAGAACTCTTGGTCATCTCCTCCCAACTTCCTATGGACCTAGGCTTTAGTGTGTACAACCAACCTTTAGCCTTGTCCTTGTGTGAGAATGGAAAAAACCTCAACTTGGCGGTCTTAATCATATTCTGTGCATAAAAACTGCCAATCACTTCTTCAAATGCTCTCACATGCACATAGGGATTCTCATTCTTCAATCCCCTGAAATCTGGAAGTATGGCCATTAGCCCTTGTTTGATCTCCACATGAGGTGCATTTGGAGGAAACATAATGCATGATGGAATGGAGCTCTAAGCAGGGTGCAGCAGCTGATACATGGTCATCCTAGGTGCCTCAGGTGGAATTACTTTTTCTTCAGCCATGATGAGAGATGTGGGTGAGCTTGTAGGTGTATCAAATAGACTTCTAAAAAGTGTCTCAAAAGACTCCAATCTACCTTTGTTGTTCCTAACCCAAATGCTCATGCACAGTAAAACAAAATAGGTCAAAGTAACAAAATAAACAAATAAAAGAAAATAACTAAAAGAAAAACAAAATGAAAAGAGAATGGAATGAAATTATCCAAAAAAAAAATTGTCTCTTGAATAAGCCAAAACTCCCCGACAACGGTGCCAAAAATTGATGTCGTTCAATAATAAACAGTGCTTGTAGTACAATGTGTAAGAGGTTGTCGATCCTCAGGGAGTTGTGTTTTCAAAAGACAATGTAAATCAATATTTAAAAAGGGTAAAATGAATTTGGTTTTGGGAATTTTGTAAGAAATATATGTAAAAATGCACTAGGGTTTCAGGTTGTTTCTTTATACCAGTATGATTCCTTGTAATCCCGGTTAAAAACCTTGTTCTAATAACAGTTTACAAGTTAATTATTTTTCTTTTAAAAAGCTCTTGACATGGTTGAACTAATAAAACTCAAGAACACTATATTACCGGAGAAACTAAAGTGGCTAGAGTAATAATTAGAAAGACCTTTCAATTTATAAATCACAATACCTAATTAAAACCATGCAATATTCCCCCTTAATCATAAGAAAAACATGGGTGAACTTATAGAAAGTATGGAAGAAAACATACATCAATTAGAATTAATAAATTAACAATCAACTGTAATTTAGCATTAAAAATAAAAGGATTTAGCATTAAAAATAAAAGGGACTACAAGTATTCATACCGTTATACTGAAAACATAGCCTCTAGCCCTAGCAAGAGGATTAGCCAATCATGGATAAGAAAAAAGAAAACTAGAGAAAATAATATCTAGAGAGAAAACTAAAAAGAAAACTAAAAAAATAATAATAATGCTCCTTGGCGGCTACTACTCTCCAATTGCTATCCACGCTTCTTTCATTTAGTGTTCCATTGGGAAAATAATCTAGTGTGATGCGGCAGAAAAAGAAAGCATGCAATCCACTAACAAAGCAAGCTCCCATGCATGACTTCATTTAAGCTCCTTGAAGTCTTAATCCTATGTGATGTGAGTACAATGGCTAATGTGAACTTGTGGGCTTTAGTGGCAATGTGGGCCTTTTGGACTTGTGGGCTTTATTTTTCTTTTTCTTTTCAAACATTAATTTGCACATTTTTTCTTCTCTTTTGCTCATTTCAGCTTGTGATATTTAACTCCAATCTGATCTAGCTTGTGCCTACAATCAAACATAGCCCAAATTAACATATAAGGGATTAAATTAATACACTCAAATGCATAAATCATGTAATTTAATGAATTGAACAACAAACATCCATTTAAGTGTAATTAGACATGAAATGCAACACAACCGCAATAGAATCACTCTAAAATGCATGTAAATAAGTCATATTTCATGACTTATCAAGCAGCACTCCCCTTATTTGCTCTTAGACAAAAATTCTCAATCTAGGGGCACTCCTCTTGTTTGCTTTCAAATAGGAAAAATTCCAAATTAAAGGCACTCCTCTTATTCGTCCTCAGATAAAAATTCTCAAACTAGGGGCACTCCCCTTGTTTAATCTGAAATGAAAAGAATTCCTAAATCAGAGACATTCCCCTTGATTATTCTCAGTGAATACACTCAATTATTCAAGCACTATCATGCACATTCTTTGATTGTCTTTAAGGATTCAATCTCATAATGCTCAAAATAAAAAAGCAAGGTTGTATACTTGAATTCAATGACCTCGATCCTTCCTAATAAAAGAGAATGGTTTGGCAATCGAATGTCATGATCAGCCAAAAGACATATTCGAAGGGACTACCTTTTGCTCATTTGAAACAGAAAAAAATGATTTTTCTCAAAACTAACAAGAACACCACATTGCAAAGAAAGGTTTCTACACCACAAAGTTTTAAAAGAAAAATTCAGCTCATTTTAAAAATTTCTCTTAAATAAGCTCATTTTGAAATCACCATGCAAACTTGATCAAAAGTCTCCATCATCACATTGGTTGACCAAATGTCTTCCAATTTTTTTGAACTACGTCTTGACCTGATCCTCCCAAAAGAGGCACGTAGGCAGTCTACTAAAGACTCGGTCCTAATCATCTGAATGACCTTTGGATACGTCAAACTCTTGAACTACGTCTTGACCTGATCCTCCTAAAAGAGGTACGTAGGCAGTCTATCAAAGACTCGGTCCCAATCATCCTCATGACCTACGGATAGGTCAAACTCTTGAACTACATCTTGACCTGATTCTCCTAAAAGAGGTACGTAGGCAGTCTATCAAAGACTCGGTCCCAATCATCTGCATGACCTTTGGATAGGTCCAACTTTTGAACTATGTCCAGACCTGATCCTCCCAAAAGAGGTACGTAGGCAGTCTGTTAAAGGCTCGATCCCAAACTCCCAAATGACCTAAGCTTAGGTTTGGTGGAGAACTCAAAGTGATTGACTTCAAAATAGTTCACTTGCACAAAATGTTTTCACAACATGTTTAAATTATGGGCATTGGCCCAACATTTTTGTATGCAAGCATGCTACACTAGGGGCATCGGTTCATCTATTTTGTTTGTCAACATGATCTTTTTTTGCCAAATATGCTCAAACTAGGGGCAAGCACCCAACTGACAATCAAAAGAAGATTTTGTTTGTTGTCTCTTGCAGGTTATCAAAGTCACTCCATTGGACCATTCATCAACAAGAGTTCACCCTATAGAATGTTGCCACATCTTCATCAAAATATCATTCTCCAATGGAAACACCAAATTCAATCCTCCAAGGAAAAAGCCGTCATCATCAAAATAGAAAGAGGCCAGGTAAGTATTGAAAAGCTAAGGTACGTGTTTCTAACCACATATGCCTTAAGGCAGACAAAACACCCCAACATTCACATAACGAAACGCATGAAACTCAGGGTCTTGTGAAAAATCAAATTCAACCTTCTCGACATACAAAGCATATCAAACCAACTTTGGCTTCCTAGGATTAATTTCCTCAAACACCCCTGACACGTAAACAAAAAAAGCCGTCAAAACTAAAACAAAGAACCACATCAATCACCATCATGTAATTACGAGAAAATTAACCAAGCTTAATTCAACATAATCAAGACTTAAAATTGACTAACCAAGTCAAAAATCACCACAAATAGCAATTCCAATTCAAAGAAAACAAATTCAAAGCTTAACATCCAAACTTGAATCAATTCATTAATCCAAAAGCAAAACCACTACATCAAGTTAACGAACCAGCAAATCTTAACCAAATGGAGCCAATCCAAAGCAACTACCCATCAAACTTAATCAACCAAACTCAAAAAAATCAACACAACAAAGTTGTTAAAAAAAAAAAAAAAAAAAAAAAAAAAAGAACACTGGCCTCAAAAGTTGCAAAATTTCAACAAAATCAATCGAATTTGGCCATACCCATTTCAATCAAACAAACCCAATCATACCCATGATCACAAAGCAATCACCAAACTCAAAATTTCAGAGACATATCATGAAACAACAAAATAAACTCAATTGTGCAAAAGGCTAGCCCAAATAAACAACGAAAGTTGAAAATTTTGACCCTGAGTCAATCAAAATTCCAAGCTCCAACCCTGAGTTAGCATCCATTTTGAAATCTGACCCTGAGCCAATGACCCTGAGTCAAATAACCAACACAAAGATTTTAAGCCTCAATACAAGCAAACTAAAACAATTTTTAAGCCTCAAAGATGAGCAATTGAACAAATCTTCACAATGGAACAATCTCAAAGAAAAAATTTCAAGAAAAAACCTCCCCGAAAAATCTCCCAGAATAACAATTCTTCACAATGAGAATCTCTAAAAATGCTAACAATAAAAAATCTTCATGGAAAAACTTCCTCATGGACAAATCTTCGTAAGCACATTAAAAACAATCTCCAAAATCAATCATTTAAGCCTCAAAGAAGAGCAAACCACCTCTTAAAAAAAATCAATTCCTGACCCCGAGTCACCAATCAAAGAGTAAACCTTTACTTGAAATTGAACCAAAAAAAAAAAAAGATGAAATTCTTGATCTAGAGTCATCCACTGAAAGCCAAATGTAAATGAACCTTGACCCTCAGTCATCATTAAGAGAATCAAAATTCGACCCTGAGTCGAAAATCAAGAATTGACCTTGAGTCATCATCCAAAGTAAAAATAAAAAATTAAAAAAAATCGACCCCGAGTGGAAAATCAAATTTGACCTTGAGTTAAAAATCCAAAATCAAAATTGTGACCCTGAGTCAATGTCATCAAAACATTTCTTCCTAGAGCACTTTGCGGCTGTTGCATCCAACAACATTCTCTTTGAGGCAATTCTGCGGAATTGCATTCTCACCCGGCATTCTTTTAGGGCAACTTTCGGAGTTGTATTCCAACACTTTCTCTTTGAGGCAATTCTACAGAATTGTATTCTCAAAACATTTCCTTTGAGACAATTCTGCAGAATTGTTTTCTCAAAATATTTTCTTTAGGGCAACTTTGCGGAGTTGTATTCCCACATTTCCCTTTGAGGCAATTATGCATAATTGTATTCTCAAAACATTTCATTTGAGGCAACTCTCCAGAGTTGTATTCTCACACTTTCCTTTTAGGCAACTCTGTGGAGTTGTATTCTCACAACACTTCCTCTTTGAGGCAATTCTACTGAGTTGTATTCTCAAAACATTTTCTTTGAGGCAATTCTACATAATTGTATTCTCAAAATATTCCCTTTGAGGCAATTTTACTGAATTGTATTCTCAAAACATTTCCTTTGAAACAACTCTACGGAGTTGCATTTTCTCAAAACATTTCCTTTGAGACAATTCTAGGGAATTGTATTCTCAAAATATTTCATTTGAGGCAATTTTACTGAATTGTATTTTTAAAACATTTCTTTTGAGGTAACTCTGCGGAGTTGTATTCTCAAAACACTTTCTTTGAGGCAATTCTACTGAATTGTATTCTCAAAACCTTCCCCTTTGAGGCAATTTTGCGGAATTGTATTCTCACACTTTCTTTTTTGGGACAACTTTGAAGAGTTGCATTCCCACAAATGTATGAGGACAGTATATCCCCACGTGAATAAATTAATGGTCACAAAATAAGATGTCATACTTGCATTGGTGTTTATTTATTGCATAAATTCCACCAATGAGGGGCATCTGTTGACACCCCATTTTGCAACCATTAATTTTACTTTTTTACACATTAGTGCATAAAGGGTAAAATGGTAATTTCACAAGCTTAAAAATTCAAAGTTGATCCATAAATTTAAAATCATATTTTAAGAGATCAAAATTGAATTAAGAATGAGAGTGTATTTTTCGGATTGGAAATCGGATAAAAAACCAAGATTTTATTAAGGAAATAAATTTGATTAGTTGAAATGATATTTACCATAAGCTCACATACATAGGATTACTTGTTAATTAATTTGATTGGTCCTCTAAAGGATTAAATTAAAATCAATTAATAAATAATTCCTATTGGTTTAGAACACCTTAAAATGGTAAGTATTCATGCACAAGATATTCATCAAAGGATAATTCTTAAATTGATTTATTTTTAACTAATGAGATAATTATTTTAACCAATAATTATCATATTAATTATTACTAAATTGATTAGAATTAATAAATCTCGAATTCAGCCAAATAAAGACTTCTAAATCCACTAGAAATTGACCAAGGGTGAAAAAACCCAGAATTATCCAAAGCCCAATTCGGATTTGGATTCCAGCCCATACACTGGTTGGTATTTCAATCATAACTTTTGACTCAATTATCCGATTGAGTTGATTCAAATTGGGCTGGAAAGCTGACATGATAGGATACAAATATGTGTAATGACCATCTCCAAATTCCAAAGTTTAGAGGGTCAAAACGAGCCCGCAATTAGAGCCTAAAAATCAATCAGAATTTCAGGATTTTCATGAAGTATATCCAATTTCCAAAACCCTAATGCACTCCCATGAGGTCCAAAACGTGAGTAGGTTCATTTTAGGGCTGCCATATAAATAGAAAATATTTTCATTTTAACAGGGGGTTGGAATTTTCATCGTTCAAAATCCCAAACAAAATTCAAGAGAATATTGGTGAGGGATTAGGGTTTTAATAAGAATAGAAGCTATTCTTATAACCCTAGAAATTATAAGAGGCCACCTCTTGTAATTTGGATTCCAATCTTTGAATTTCATTTTTTTTAATCTCTTTTAATCAATTTAATAGTTTTCTGTCAAGAATCAATTTTTCAGGTTGGATTCAATCGAATCAAATCAAGGAGCTCCCTCCCCAACACATGCAGGTACTCCTTTTCCTTATTGTTTTGATTATCCATTTGATAAAATATGATTGTGTAATTAGTTGTATATTTTTTAGGATA
>BKZX01024927.1:0-12270 GCA_014362285.1 Fagus crenata | reverse complement strand
TAACATGGTGGATTCTACCCATTGTTCCCACTTCATTTATGAATTCTTCCCCATTACCCTTGGAACTGTTCAGGATCTTCACGGCAACATGAATTTCATTGGAAAGCTTTCCTTTGAACACTGTTCCATAGGCTCCTTGACCTATCTTCTCAGTTAATTGATTTGTAATCCTTTTAATATCAGCATATGAGTATCTTGTGGGCCTGAGAGCTCTGTAATCCTCCAAAAACTTTTCAATCCGTGCTTGATTTTCTTTTTCTATTTTGTCATAGCTATAGACACGGTAAAGTGCAAAGCCCGCTAGTGCTAATAAAAATGACCCTAAGATGGAACCTGCATTTTAAACATTTGTGAGTCAAGAAATATATATATATATATATATATATAAAATTTCAAATGACTGAGGACCAATAGTCACTAGTTTTGCTGTTATACCTGTAAAAGGATTTTTAACATAATTAGCTTCTAATGAACACTAGTAAGGAAAATGAGGTCAGCCAAAACTTATGTCTTACCTTTTCCCTACAATCTAGTATCATTCCATCCACTGTAAATGTAAATTTTTTTGCTTAAAAGAGTAAGCGGCAGCACAAAGTCTTTTGTTATTAGATAAAAGAAATCTACAGGACAAAGTTGTTGGGTGTACACATTTGAGTGGATATTTCACATGAAAAAAAAAAAAAAAATAATAATTTGAATAATTAATATAACATAATTAGGTCTGTAATGTTTTTCTTTTCCAGATAAATGAATCAGCAAGGCAAAGTTGTGGAATATATGCATATGATTGGAATTTGAATAATTAATATAACATAATTGGGCTTGCAAAGTTCTTTTATTTTTTTTAGCGGAATGAAAAAGCAGGATAAAGTTCATGACTATATACGTATGAGTAGAAGTTTGAAATGGAGAAAACTAAATAAAATTGTGGAATTAATATAATATAATTCGACTCAAACTTATAGACTTAAGCTTTTATGTTAAGTGATTTTCTTAATTGGAATCTCTTCAATGAGTTATCTTCCCAATAAAATTTCATTCATGTAAATCATTTTAAAGCTTTTTCTTTCTTTTTTAATTCCACTAGTCGCAAATCTGTGCGATGCACGGAAAATATATCTAATCTGATTAATCTAATGTTATACAACATCAATATAAACAGAAAAATAAATGAAGTCAAGACAACAATTAGAACATTGCTTTAGAAAAGTTTAGGAACTACAAAATTATAAAACCAACAAAACAAAGAACACCAAAAGCCAAAAAATAAAAATATTAAGTAGAATAGAAAAACAAAATAAATAAAAGCATGAAACCTGGCAAAGGCAATCAGAAACCAAAGCGAAAATAACGCACCTTTGAGACTCAAACAACAATAGAACTATAGGGATCACATGGAGGCTAAAAAAAATCCTAACATAGGATTTAAATAGGAAATTGGGGGTGCAATTAATTGGGGAGATGAAGAGGTCAGGGAATTCAAGAAGTGAGAGAGAGAGAGAGAGGTAGATGAAAAGGTAAGGTAATTAATTGAGGAAATGAAAAGATCAGGGAGTTCAAAAGATGAGAGGTAGATGAAGAGGTGAAATTAATAGAGGAACAGCCATGAGAGAGAGAATTTATTTTTGAATAAAAGTGTGAGAGAGAATTAAATAGAAGGAAAGGGAAGGTGGAAGTGTGTGGGAGTAACAAATCTGAGGTGACGGTATTTGGAATAAAAGATTTTCTCTCAGTTTCAACTTTTAGTTTAGATTATAGATTTCTTTAGGTTAGAAATTTAACACTTCATGAATACAGGAAAATGACCGTTGCAGAGCATTTATAAACTAATTAAGCTTTATCAAATCAATGCATGTTGGCTTGAAACGTGAAAGAACTTGTGTGATTGAAAAAGTGGAAATTGAGTAGAATACAATACCTCTAGTATTTTTGGAGAGGTCGAAGCACTCGGCTTTGATTTCAGTGCTATTATTCTTCAATCTACATGTCTTGCCTTTCACTTCGCAGTGTCCGCACATTGGTCTGGACCATTTTAATTCAAGAGAAAGAGAATTCCATATAGAAGGTGGAACTGATGAAACGTTATACATCTTTGTACATGGAATTAAGTCGTTGATGTCCTCGTACCAATAGACTGCATAAACACTGTAGCGAGGATTACTGAGACAGCCGACCAGATAGTTAGCCGTTGATGTCCTCGTACAATTGAAAATGAAATAGTCAAAAGGATAAATTTTGTTGAATTCGAAAGGCGAGGAAGATAGATTGAGTCCCCGGATATGTCGTGGAAAGCAATTTTGTGGGTCAGATACATGAATTAACTGAGATTTGTAATCAATGCCTTTGATAGAGACTTTTACTGAAGTTGGCAGCTGGAGCACCGTATCATTTTGATCAGTGCATGATAGATCAAACCCAGGATAGCCACAGTGGTCTGGCTGCGTGTCTTTGAGTCGGAAAGGAAATCGGATGGCTGGGCCATCCTTTCCACACCGTAACTCTTCGGAACACCCATTGGATAGACCTTCTCCAAGGTGTACAATGAAAAGCACAAACAACAGTAAGGATGGGATATCCATGCAGTCGTAAGAAAAGCTTCTCAATCTCGTAAGATATATGATCTAATTAGATGGAGTATATGGAACCCTCCACAAAAATAATATTGGGTTAAATACGTCTTGTTTCTTAATGTTTATACTTATTGCACGTTTTCGAGTGTTTAAAATACACACATTTGGTTTATAATGTTTCAAAAACCTGCATTGTTGGTCCCTAGGGATCAGTAGCACTTATTTTTTAAACTTTAGAGACTAAAAATGAGTGCTATTCGTCCCTAAATCGCACAATTTAGGCACTAATAAAGCTCACTTTTGAAACTTTAATGACCAATTGCACTCGCTTTTTGACATTAGGACCAAACGTACAATTCTCTGTAAATGTTAAGGATTTAATTCAATAATTTTTCTAACTATAATGGTTAATTAATTTGTTTAAGATGAAAAAATAAATTTTTAGGTTTATTTATAATTTGGTTTTGTGATAGTGTTTTTTTGCTACCATGGTAATATTCTTGATTTCTTAGAGAAATTTCCCCTTGTCCCCGCCCGTAAAATTAAACCTAAGACTAAACCAAAATTACACGTATAGGGCCAATTTATAAAGATGTAGATATATATGTTTTTGCTGTAGTTTTTATTTTATTTTTCCTGATAATTCAATAGTTAAGAGAGGGGGATGAAGACTAATCAATGGCACTCAAGTTACAATGCTCTTGGCTTAAAGCAATGATATGGTCCCTATTTGTCATAAAACTTTCTTTTGTTCTTTTCGTCTATGAAAACTCTACTTTTTTTTAATAAATATTATCTATCCTACTTTTTGTGTTCCACTTAAAAAAAAAAAAATGGTGAGTTGTAATTAATGAAGTATATATAAAGTGGAACGTAAAAAGTGGGATAGAAGATTTGTATTCCTACTTTTTTTTTTTTTTTTTTTTACTTACATTTTTAACTTTCCTTTAGATGATACTGCCCACATTTAAGTTCAGTTTTTATGTCTGTAGATCAGTGTTAAAATCTTACTTTTCTTTGACTCCCGTCTGTCTCTCAATGGCAAGAGGATTTCCCTTCACTACTGCAGGACTCATGGCCCTAATTGCTCTTGTTTTATTCCATGAAAGTTGCAGTAGTGAGGATAATCAGCACTGTCCCCCTTCTTCCTGCGGAAATAATAACATAAGCTATCCGTTTCGACTGAGGACCGATCCAATAACCTGCGGCGACCTGAGGTATAACCTGTCATGTGAGAACAATCATACAGTGTTATACTTATTTGAAAGAAAATACTACGTTCAGGTAATCAATTACAATAACTACACTATCCGGATCGTGGACTCAGGTATACAGAAGCAAAACTACTACTCCACCCCGGCTTATTCTTTAAATCAGTATAATTTCAGTTTCAGCACAGACAGCCTTGTATCTGCATATTCCACGTATCAGCTGATGAGAACAAAGTTGGACCAGTTTTTCATGTGGTATAACGAAGCACTAACACGGAGTGTGGTTTTCATGAGCTGTGAAAATCCAGTGAATTCTCCATTCTATTTAGACACTTCAACTTGCATTGGCAATGATGAGTGTTAGAGATATATATTGGGCCATGAGGCCCAAACCAAGTGTAGGCCCATTAATTGTAATAGAAGCAAACTGCTCTAGTTAGACTAGGTTTCTCTAGTATATATACCCTACTTGGGTCTCATTGTAACGATCAAGAAATATAGTAAAGATGTAGCCGTCAAGGGCTTTTGTGTGTGGACGTAGGTCTTCATGACCGAACCACGGTATCCCTGTGTATATGTTCTCTGTTTGTTCTCTCTCTTTCTCTAAACTCTCTTCTCTCTAGCACTTTCATATTTCACATTGTATCAGAGAATCCATTCTAGATTTGTATTTGAGCATCTGTTCTAACAATGAGGACTCGTCCAACACTTCTATGTCTCATTCCAAGAGGTATGTTGTAGTTGGTACAACAGACGCAAAAGATGTGGAGGATTCGTGCACAGTAGATCAGACGTTTCTGACATCTTGGCCGGGAAATCATGACCCAAATATTTCCTGTACAGACCTCCACAATGAATTGGTATATGGTTTTGAGCTCTCATGGCTCGACGGCGATAGTTGCTATCTCGATAATGCGAACCAAGTTCATTGCTATTTTTGGGGTAAATAATGCGAGAAAGAAGGCCATATCACTTTTCATTTTCTAACTAAATTCTTACATTTTGACCATTACTTTCCTTCTTTTTTTTTCTGAACGTATTTATTGTAGTTTAACCTGCGGCGATAATTATTGTCTTGATGTTATTCTTTTATTTTTTAAAGCAGACTCAGTCATTGAGGATATCCGATTTTTGGTCAGAACCCTATTGGATCTCATAGGTGAGGTTTATATCTCAAAAAGTTGTTAGAAGGATAATATAGAATGAACAATAGAATAGAATTGTATGAGTAATTGTGCCTGATGATGACACAAGTAGAGAAATAACCATCTACTTGGACAATTGGTTGATCTCAAACTTTTAGGCTGGAGGAAATGAAAATGGAAAATGTCCAATTCTTGAAGAAATTAGCTTCTTTCTTTTCATTAAAAATTTGCCTTCATTTCCTTCCAGATCTGTTTCGGCGATAACAATTAACCTTATTATCTATTATAACCTAATTAAATCTCGTTTACCAATCTCAATGGCCGATGGGCAAATTCTTCACCTCAGCTCTAGGTTAGCGAAAGCACATGCAGGGGATTTTTTTTTTCCTTTCTCCTGAACGGGGGAAAGTTGTTAATGCAGCTTTGTTAAGCCCTTGATTTTTCAAATTATTTTTATTAGCTTAGTTTTTGCTAGTAAAATAAAAAATTAATAATTCGTCTTTCTTATGTTTTGCAGTATATGCTTGGATAAGAAGGTTAATAATAGCGGTAATCATTGGTAAGAACTTGTATCTCTTCTTTCCATCACTTTTTTTAGCAGATCATTCCTTACAACTTTGAAGTATGAAAGTAATTTAACGTGAGAAGATGAAAATATTAGTAACATTTATATGAAATATACGCGCAACTCATATTGCGTTTAATTATTAGGATTTATGAAGGCAAGTTTTAAGTTGAAACTACAATTTTCAACTAACTTAAAATGTTGAGAGCAATTTTCGTGATGTTCTTGTACAGGACTACTCCTTGGAACAAAAATTGTGTTGGGTCCATGTGTGATTGCGTTTTTGATATATAAGTGGCGTAGGAGACATTTATCAATGTATGATGCTGTTGAAGAATTTTTGCAAAGCCAAAATAATCTCATGCCAATTAGGTACTCATACTCAGAAATTAAGAAATCAACCAAAGGTTTCAAGGATAAATTGGGTGAAGGAGGCTATGGCACTGTATATAAAGGAAAGCTTCAAAGTGGTCTTCTTGTAGCGATAAAGATGTTAGGTAAGTCCAAAGCTAATGGGCAAGAATTTATCAACGAAGTTGCAACAATTGGAAGGATTCACCACACAAATGTGGTGCAACTCACTAGCTTCTATGCTGAGGGGCCAAAGCGTGCCCTTTTATACGAATTCATGCCTAATGGTTATCTGGAAAAATACATTTTTTCTCGAGAAGGAAGTATCCCCTTAAGTATAGAGAAAACATACGAGATTTCTCTTGGAGTGGCTCGTGGGATTGAATACCTACATCAAGGATGTGACATGCAAATTTTGCATTTTGATATCAAGCCTCATAACATTCTTCTTGATGAGAACTTCATCCCTAAAGTATCTGATTTTGGGCTTGCAAAGCTTTATCCAACAGATGATAGCATAGTGTCTTTGACTGCTGCAAGAGGAACACTGGGATATATAGCTCTAGAATTGTTCTATAAAAACATAGGAGGCGTCTCTTATAAAGCTGATGTTTATAGTTTTGGCATGTTGTTGATGGAAATGGCAGGCAGAAGAAAGAACTTGAATGCATTTGCAGATCATTCAAGCCAAATTTACTTCCCAACTTGGATCTATGACCAATTTAGTGAAGGAAAGGACATAAAATTGGAAGATGCTACAGAAGAGGAGAAGAAAACAATTCAGAAGATGATCATAGTCGCATTATGGTGTATACAGATGAAGCCTAGTGATCGTCCTTCAATGAACAAAGTCGTAGAAATGCTTGAAGGAGAAGTCAAATGCTTACAAATGCCTCCCAAGCCTTTCCTATCATCACCAGAGAGACCAAATCCAACTTGCTCATCAACTCAATCAAGTGAATCAAGTCAATCAGCCTATCTTTAAATGCAATCTAGGTGATATGTAAGTTGGTTGATTTACAAGGGAAAGCTCACATCCCCGCAAAGGTTGAGTGGGGGCAATTAGTGTTCTTACTTTTCATTTCTCTTCTATGTAACAAATAATCAGTCCCTTTATTTATGATAGCTCTCGAGACCTACATCATTTTCTTTTAACTTAGAACATGTTATATTTACTTTTTCTATGAAAAAAATATAAAAGTAAAATTCTCCCTAAACCAATACTTTTTAGGCTCTCTTTCGACGCAAACTTTTGTTCCTTCAATTGTAACTAGGCTCTCAATGTGATTTACCGGCTCTACGCATGATACAAAATGAACTCCAATAACATCGACCTTATTAATATCATGAGGAGGTTTTACTCGTTGTAGATCATATGCATACAACCTTGAGCAAGATTGAAAGAGAAGCTCTTCATTCCTACCACATCCAACCATTCTATGAGCACAAAGAGGTCCAACACTCAATTGCTTTGTCCAAGATTCCTTAATCCCATATTCATTCATCACCCATATGTTAAATGTATGTCGATCCCTTGTGCAAATAACTATAGCAAGCAATTTCTTCCTAACAAAAGGATTTCATTTTGTTCCATCAAAGTCAATGTCAGACAACTTTATGTACCGAGAGATTTCATCTCCTATACCAAACGATATGATAAAATTACGAAGGACCCTCTTTTTCGTTATTACACCAGTCCAAAGAGCACCATTTATTTATTACACCACTCCAATGTAGCACCATTTATGATATAGTCTTGGAAAAATAATTTTCCAAAACAACTCCAGGTCAAAAGTAACCAAAATAAAAAATTTCAAACTTAAGGAATTAAAATGAAAATAACCTCAGATTTCATGGGTCAAAAGTATAATTTAGTCTAAAAAATATTACCATGACTAGAACTATGTGTTACATTGATGAAAATTTGTGTGGAATTGCATTATTTAGAGTACAAAGGTGTTTGACTTTAGGTTAACCTTATAATATGAATTTAATATTTTTAATCCTCCAATCATGTCATATTTTGTTTTCTTTCATAGGTAAAGATACATAATATGAACACAGTTACACGTTCATACCAATTGATAATTGATTAGACTTTGAAGTTGATTTAAAGGACAATATTTGTGTGTCTTTAAGTGATTCTTCATAGAAACTGTTTTATCTTCCTATAACTTTACAGTTTAACTATAACTCTACTACTTCTACCTAGAACTTTTACTTTCATCTTTGCATTGAATGTTTTTCAGCTTAATTGGATATCAAGTTTATTTATTTAAATATTATATTTTAACAGTTTCCAAGTGCATTGCACGGGGTTAGTTTATTATAATTTGTTAATCGGTCACATGAATTTTCATTATGAGCCTTTACGGGATTTTCTCCGTTGCTTCTTCTTCATCATCATCATTATTATTCAAACACTTACCAACTTTATAGTTAAAATTTGATATCACAAAAGTTTGACTATTCAAACTCAATAATAAGCCCTGCCTTTTACAATAGAGCATAGTGCCACACATAATCAAACTAATATCCCACCCATTGGACTTAAATATTATAATTTTATTTTCCCCCGAAACTTTCTTCCTCTCCTTCCTAGTGTCTACCATGTGTTTACGAGGAAAGGAGCGAGTAATTCAATTTCAGTGATTGTTTGGAGGTCTGATGTTTCTTGATCCAACAAACCACTCACATTAAGATAATACCAATCCGTAAAGCTTTAGTGGAAAGACTACTAATTGTCACACTCATCGGGTCTTTTTGATTTTTCATTTTTGCACAGGTCCCAAGCTCTTCACCATCTTGGCCTAGATATTGGTTCCAAGCTTTCTTTTTTCCAATAAAATTTCCACTTAACCACTAATTGTCACGCTCATGGATAAAGCCAAAGTTGACTCCTTTCGAAATACACTTTTATTTACACTTTTCGCAGAATGAAGGAGTTGGGCATAATCTACAATCCCACTCACATCAAGGTATAAAAAGAACCCATTCAAATTAAGATATACCAATCCGCAGTGTGTATGACCACTAATTGTCACGCTTTCCAAAGAGAAATTTTCCACGACTAATTATTTAATTACTGCCAACGTTTCCACTCACTTCCCAAGGCGTGATAAGCCCGGAAATGTTCATGAAGTCCTCTATAGGTTTTTATTTTTTATTTTTTTATTTTGGAATGAATCAGTTAGATTTTACTTTAAAATATACATTTAGTGCTTAATATTTATATAGGTTATACGTTTGATATTTAATATTTGAAATACACATAATTGGTATCTCAAATTTAAAAAATTTCACTGTTGGGACCAATAACACCTACTTTTTGAAACTTGGGGATTAAAAATCACTATAGAGACTAATAGTGTACGTTTTTTAAACGTTAGGAGAACCAATTGTGCTTGTTTTAAATATTAGAGATCAAACCTGTAATCCATTTAAATGTTAGAGACCAACGGTGTAGTTTGACCTACATTTTATCAAACTCAAAAGAACAACTCTACAAAAACAAAACCTCAACAAACCTGCTACAAGAAGCTAAAAAAAAAAAAAATTACAATCAACCAAGAGTAAAAATGACGCAGCAGAATAGTAAGAAGAAGAATACGTCATTCTCAGTTTGTTGATAAAACCCTAGTTGCCACTAGGGGTACTTGAATCACTAATGCAGTGGTATAATAAAGAGAAGAACATGTCGTTCTCCTTTAGGTCATAAAACCCTAAAATCCACTAGGGATCAGTGAATCCACAAGGAATAGAGAACAATAAAAGGGAAACCCTTTCTAAAAAATTAGTGATGAGAAAACTAAATGCCTTGGAGACTACAAGTTCAATGTAAATACTAAAGTTCTCCTAGGGCTACTAGGAAACTCTTAGGAAACCCTAGAAAATAGAAAAATTGTCAAAATTCATTTACAGACTTGGATGCCAATTTTAAAGCTCCATAAAACTTGATTGACCAGACTCATAACCATCAAGTTTTTCACTTCCAATCCTTGGTAGGTGATCCTATCCCTTAGATTCTCCAATTTCCTATTTTCTAGGTTAGGGTTCTAATTTTAGGCATTTTTCCTTTGCATTTGATATGTACATGCATTTCAGGATTTTTTTTTATTGGGGTTAGGATGTCATTTTTATTGAAAATTTTGACATTTTGTTATTGGGGTAAGTTTGTAGTGGGTATTTTGACTAAATTTCACACCCATTGTGTTTAAAATTTTGGGTTTTGGGAAATGTTGGGTTCTAGTTGTGTGGACTTAATGTGTGCATTGTCAATTTTTTCCACTTGTGGAAGACTTGCCGTGTTGTGGCTCTATAGGAATGTGAGTAGATATTTTGTGTTTGAGCATGATCATGCATTTCATCTCTTAGATGTTGCATTGTACTCAATTGTCTCCGTTTGTGTTTGCAACAAAAGTTTCCCAATGGTTGCAAATTCTTAAGAACAACCTTCGGAAATCCACCCAAACCCCCACCCACTAGAGTACCTCTTGTGGATGTACTCCCCTCTAGATTGAGGATTTTATATTTTGAAAATGGAGTCACCACTTATTTTATAAGGGTTAGGAAAAATAAGAAAACTATTACTTTTATTTTGAAATTGAACTTTTCATTGTAGATGTGAACAATTTGAATATAAAATTGAGTATTTTAGAAGGGATTAATCCTAGATACAATCTTAGAAAAATATGTAAGTTTGAACTCCAATTACATTTTGAATTAAAATGTAGAATTTACATTTGGGTTAAAAATTAGTCTACAACCAATAATCTTGATTCAAGGGCTATATTACAATATGAGGTGTTAGGCACCCATCCTGCCCAACCATGGTTGATTTCTAGGAAATAATGGCAATTTGATATATGTTGTTAATCAAGCGCATACAACATGTCAAAACAAACAACATCTCATCTTAATATTTGAAAAAGAAAATGGATTAAACAATTAGGGTTTTTCGAAAATAACATGTGATATTTATATCAAAATGTAAAGTCTAGCATCCTAGGGTTTTGAAAAATCTTTTGAGACAATTCATAACAACATGCTTGAATCATATTGAATGAAAATTGAATCATCGTTTGAATAAATGAAAACTAGCACCTTATGATTTTTGAACATATTTCCATATACTCCAAGAATAACATGTTTGATTCATGTTATAAATAGAAAATTTGATAATAATTGGAATATACAACATTGAATATTCTAGGGTTTTGAAAATGGTCTTGACATATTTCAAATAAGAGAACATGTTTAATCTTAAGATAACGCACAACATCAATCAAAACATGTTATTAGCACGAAATTTAAAAGGGATAGAGATGAACGCCTGAATTCAAGGGAGATTGTCTTCGTGAAGTCTTGTATGGTTTTGTTATTATGTGTAACCGTTGCATGTAACATCATCCCTCTTACATGGGAGTAGACCCCATGTGAAAGGATGATGCATACAACATGTTACACAAGACACTAAATCAGAATTAACATGTACTTTTCTATAAGCCTCATTTTGCTCACACTTTTATAACTGAAAGTCTCTACATTGATTGTAAGATTAAAAATTTTATTCCTTGAATATACAATGATTGTAATCTAGGCAGACTCCTAAATTACATGTACTTAATCTAATTCTGGGATGACTTCTAACTCTTGGTTTAGACGCCTTGCAAGCATACTAGCATTGATTGTTGTAGGACCTGTAGAGGCAAAGGGATTAGGAGGCATGGTTAACTTATTTCCTTCTCCCTCCAACATTTGAACCACAACTTTCATGGAAGGACGATCCACTGGGTGCCACTGGATGCACCATAGTCCCACAATTGCTAATATCTTTGCAATTTTAGCATCTCCATTATTCTCAACAAAGACTCGTAGGTCTTCCCTTTGCTCTAACAGATTGTAGATCCATTCTGGAAAATATATTTCGTTGGTGGTCACCATCACATTGACATTATTTCTCCCTCCAACCATTTCAAGCAACATTATTTCAAAACTATAAACATCTGATTTGTAAGACACGTTCCCAAAGTTCCTAGAGAACACTTCGGGTGCAATGTAACCCATGGTCCCCCTAGCTGTGGTCATGGACACTGCACTTTGATCCTTTGAACACAACTTGGCCAAACCAAAATCAGAAATTTTTGGATTGAAACTGTGGTCTAGCAAAATATTATGAGGTTTAATATCAAAATGGAGGATTCTTTGATCGCATCCTTGGTGAAGATATTCCATTCCTTTTGCTATGCCGAGAGCAATGTCTTGATGCTTATCCCAACCAAGGAAATGGCTAGAATCTACTGAGCATATGAACTTGTCTAGTGAATTATTTGGTAAAAATCATAAACTAGAGCTCGTCTAAATCCATCAGCACAGAAGCCAACCAAGCGAACAACATTAACATGGTGGATTCTACCCATTGTTCCCAC
>BKZX01024925.1:0-11867 GCA_014362285.1 Fagus crenata | reverse complement strand
CATGGTGAGTGTTTAAGTTTAATTACCAAAACAAGGTAACTATGAGTGTATGACTATGATAACCGCATTTTCCAGATATTAATGTTTATATATATAGGCTAAGCGAACATGGAAACGTTAGCTTGAAGCAGTTTTAGAGTCTTTTAACTTTATTCATGTATCAAGTCTGGGATCAAGCACTAGTAACTTGTTTTACGACTCAAGTTTGATGAAGCTTGTATTAGAACAAAAACAGACTAATTTTCTCACCTTTTACAAAATCAAGCTTGTTATTTGATTTCCGAATGGTTGTACTGCTTTCATTTGTGTGGGATGGTACTACATGTATACACTTTTCGAATTTTTAAAGTTTTTGCTATGATTCCGTCTGCCAACCGGTCTGTAAGGGAAGGGGACAGGTCCAAGGAGGCCATGGCCCCTCCTAAGTTTTAATTTTTTTTTTTTTTAAATATATATATATATATATATATATATATATATATATATATAGAAAGATTTGGTGGTATTTGGATTTGATTGTCACTCCCAAATTATCTCTTTGAATATGTTTTTTTTATGATAGCGAAGTTAGAAATTTTTTTTTAAAGAGGGTTAAACTAAATATATCAAAAATAAATCAATCTAAAGAGTAGTTTATTTTATATATACATAAAGTATATCTCTAACATGATATAACATATGTTATTTTCTTTTTTATTAAAAAAAAATTACATCAATTACTCTTTACGTGACTCAAATAAAAAAAAAAAAAAATTCAGTCAATTGAGAAACTATGAACAATTTTTTAAATCATATTGATTACACTTAATGTTCTTCAAACATTTTAGATCAAGATTTTTTATTAAATAATGTACATATTACACGATTAGAATATACCAATAGTTTTAAATATTATGAAACATATAACCTTTTGGACGTAGTTCAACTAATTCGGTTTTGAATGTGCTTCCCAATGGTCATTAGTTTAAGTCCCTTTAGGACAACCTACCCAAGGCAACCCAAAGTAAAGTCTTGCGCCTATCGTGGTACATATGCTAATAGGGTGTTACGTGTCCCCCTGAGAATAGCTGAGATATGCGTATCTATAGAACGCTAGCCCAGACATCTAAGTTTATCAACAAAAAAAAAATTATGAGATATATAAAAAATTTAATCAATTTTAAATAGTAAACGTTATTTTGCATGTCTTAATATAGACAAGTCAATATGAAAAGAATATAAAAAAATCAAAAACTAAAGAAAACTCTTATATATGAAAAATGCAACAAAGATCTTTAACTCCTATCTATAAAATCTGCTATTAATTGTCATTTCTTTAAAAATAAAAAATAAAAATGGAAACAGAGTGTCTATATCTTTAATTCTCCAAATGCAGAATAAAGAAGAAAAAAAAAAAACATTTTTGAAAAATAAAGAAGGTTTCTATTAAAGAAGATATATTTATTTATTTCCAGGAACATATATCTTAAACACGATTTGGTTTAAAGAGTTACGTATGATAAGAGTAATAAAAAAAACAAATGATGAATTAATCATTTATATAAACTTATTTATTCTTGTGAAGATACACTTTCAATACACATTGATTTAATAAGTTACTTATGTCATAAGAGTAATAAAAATGAAAATAAATTATGTATTAACCATTTATATAAAAATAATATTTAAAAAAATTAAGGGAGGCATCATTTAAATTTTATATACATTTTTTTTAATAAAAAATATAGAATGATGGGAGAATTTTAAAAGTATAGGACAACCATGGTCTACAACCTCCCCCCCGGTCTACAACCTCCAATCTTGTTCTAACTAATAAAATATTAAAGTGACTTATTTCTTTGGAGACTCATTCAAAAAATCAAAGAAATCCTTTTCTTTTTTTTTTTCGTTTCGCTAAGTTTAGGAGTCTTTCTTTTTACACTTTGCTTTTGTAAGTTATGACCAATGCCCAAGTTGCACCACACATCTTTCACATCTTACTACTTTAATATATTCATCTAATATCATGATTTGTTAATTAATCTAATCTTATTAAATCTAACTTATATTACCAAGAATTAGGATGATTAACTATTATTATCCTTATTAATTTAAATTTTTATAATTTAGGTATGTCCAAGTTAAAAACTAATGATACGTTATTTAAAACAAAGATGTTGACAATTTAAAAAGCAAAACACCATTGGATTCTAGTGCTGAAACATCAATTGCCAAAGAACCTACATCCTAAAAATCTCCAAGTACGAGTTTTTAGTAAATAATTGGTTGTTAATATTGAAAGAGAAATCTTGGAGAACTTTAGTACTTGATTCTTGATTATTTTAGTTCTCTAAAAGAGCTTTAAGTACCTTCTTAATTGAAGATATTTCGTATTTTTTTTTTTTCCTTTTATACCTACCTAATCCCTTCATGATAGTACATATATATTTATTAAGTTTGTTAAACACTTTTTGTTATACATCTATTAATTTATAATAATAATAAAAAAAAAATTTAATTCAATAGTTGGAAAATGAAGAATTTGAAACTTAATTCTTCTCATAAAAGAAACCAAACTATGTCAATTAAACTACACGACTTTCAGCTATACAATATTTCATTTACATCATGATATATGTTTATCATTTTTCTATACTACTATATATAACATAATATATAGCATGTGAAAAAAAAAAAAAAAAAAAGAAAAAAAAGCCCCCACTGCTACTAGCAACGTCTATGCTTTGTTTTTTTATCCATCAACCTCAATAGATGACAACTTGACATCATTTTTTTGATGAGATGACAACTTGACATCATCATTTCCTAAAGAAAGGAAAAAACATGTTCCGTACTTACGCGAGGTTGTCTGCAAGTTTGGTATAAGCTCTTTTGCAAAGTTTTGTTTGTGATTTAATCTTCTCGATCTTCAAGCCTGGAATAAAGCAAAAGTGGAACTCTGTACTATGGTTTTATTGTACTAATAAACTTAGTGACGGTTATCTTTTCTCAAAAAATGTAGATGAATAGTATGTGGCTTTAGACAACGAGAATTATATGTGATTCACGAGAGGTTCACTGCTGGAAAATTTGTTTTCCACTTATATTGATGTAGATAAAATAATTTGAAAAAATTGTCTCCTTTGCTGAGTGGCTACCGTTTATTATAGATTTTGATAAATTAGATAAATCCCTATAATTTGGGCTTGTTTCAAATTAAGCTCTAGATTTTAAAAAGATCTAATAAAACCATAAACTATTAAAAATTATTTTATTCCATATAACTAAAAGTAGTAGAAATTCTCACAAATTAGGACTAAAACTTGTTTTCCAATTATAAGAATAGAATGTTGCTTCAGACAATGAGAATTAAATGTGATACATGAGAGGTTAACTGCTGGAAAATTTGTTTTCCAATTATATTGAAGTACGGAAAATAATTTGAAAAATTATATCATATCATAAATTGGATCGTAGAATTTGTGGTTGTACCAAATACACCTTTTCTTTTTGTACCAAGTAACTACCCTTCGATGAGAGGACTCTTAATTGGTTTGGACAATATAATTTTCTCTACGAACATACTACTCTATATGTCTATTATTTTCACCACTTGCTATCCCCATTAAGCAAATATTGTATAGTGTGACAGGGAAAGAACACCGCCTCCACCCCCTCCTCCCGCTTCGTCCACCCACTAGGGGTAGCCTTGGACATGTGTTAAGTGTGCGACCATTCCAGGTCTTGACCCAATACTTTTTAAAGCCTCTATAATTTTGAAAGCCAAAAGCCTAAAAAAAAAAAAAAAAAAAAAATTGATAATATAATCCTATACAAAAATTTGAAAATGACCCATTTTTAGTATTGCTCCAAACCCCAATTTTCAAGGTTAGGCCTGCACCCACCCCTCCTCCACCCTATTAAACTATATTTATCAAACTATCTCGAGACAAATATTGTGCTTGGCAACCTTTGTGGCACTGCATAATTATCATCAACAAATCCAAAATCCCACACAAAATCTATTGAAAGTCACAATGGGAGGAATCCCCTTCACGGGTGACATTCAAAGGATTGGATTTAGAGATTTTATCAAATTGAAGATGAGTATTGGACTAAATTTTTTCAACAATGACTATCAAAATTGGGTTTAGATTCATCAAATAAGGAGGAAGAGCAAGTCACGGAAATTTTCAAAGACCCAAGGAGTCGGACCAATTCATCACTAGTGGAGTCACTTGCCCATTCATCAGCGTCAATAACCGCATCCACCAAGAATCGCCACGAGAGGCCCAAGAGCATTAGACCTGTGAGGGCCATTGAACACAACCAATTTTTTTTTGGCTAATTAAGTAAAAATTTCATTAAAACAAGGCTAAAGATCTCCCAGCAACCAAAGCTACAAAAACAGAGAAGGGAACATCAAAACAGGGAAGGAATCCACAGTACAAACATAGAAAATCCCAAGATACAACACTAAGAACAACACATAAAACATACAATACAACACAACCCACAACAACATTGAACAAAACAACATAAGGACCCATAACTAAAGAGACTTGCAGATTGCAAAGAAAACGACAAGAACCTCAACAAATAGAGTTATCTAGATCCACAAAAGACAAGCAGGCAAAACTTCAACCGAGATAATGAATAGATATTTGAATCAGGTTAACCATGGTGACCCAGACCATGCGATTCTCTTACAGGGGCACTCTAAGCAGTCCTTTAAAGATTCTATCCCCAAACGAGAGTATGCAAGAGACTCAAAATTGAATCTCTATAGGAATTTTGCTCTAGCTGGGATTAGCCCAAATACTAATTGCCAGGGGGACAAATACAGCCACTCAAGAACTCGCCATCTTCTCACAACTGCAGGTCGAGTCAGTGAAACAAAAAACAACCACAAGGATCCGGAGTAAACCCACTTGAAATAAAGAATAACCACAAGGAAAATAGGAAGGGACACAAGACGATCCATGAGGGAGACGGCCTAGCCATGAAGACCGTCAAGAACGACCCAAAAAGGACAGCAAAATGGCCCACTTGAGGCGGTGAACGACCCACAAAAGGGGCAGAAGCAACCCACTGGGGGGTAGAGGCTAGCACCACCTGGAGATACTCTCACAAGGGTGATCGAAGAAAATGGCACAGAAAGAAGACTTGGGTGCACAATTGCTGCGCTAATCGTGCGCTCCCAGCGAATGGACAACTTTCTCACTCTAGGGTATTTTAGAGAGAGAAGCTCTCGGTTTTATTAGAAGGCTCTTCGATTTTGAACATAGCCAAACTATTACTTAGTCTTGATTTCATGTATAGCCAAATTTCTTTCTCTATGATATATGTTAACAAACTATTAGAGTACATCACCACTTAACAAATAAATAATTTTTTTTGGACATTTTTTCTTTTATTACTAGGACCCAATTTATTTATGTCAAATAATATTATATGAAAAATGTTGAGAAAAATGTACTATTTCACCCTTTCTATTTCAAATTATAAGCAATAGCAAGTTTTAACGCTTTCCTTAAGGTTATGCACATGAGACGAGCTTAGAAATTTTATACGATCAAATTTATAGTATTTAGTAATTTTGATTTTTTCACTGATACTTTGAGATTGTTTTGGCATTTGAATTATTGAGGTTAGTTTTGGATTTTATTTGATGTGATATTTTTTCAAGGATAGTTACTGCTCTATAAGAAGGCATGTGCTTATTGTAAGGTGAAAACTTTATAAATATGCAATCATTGTCTAGATTAGGAGTATGACATGATATCTAT
This sequence comes from Fagus crenata, assembly GCA_014362285.1. NCBI lineage: Eukaryota > Viridiplantae > Streptophyta > Magnoliopsida > Fagales > Fagaceae > Fagus > Fagus crenata. The sequence continues at coordinate 6,099 of BKZX01024925.1, read as the reverse complement.
TAAAAAATATGATATAAGCTTCTCCCAGTTCGAGAGAACTGAATTCTAAGCTCCTCTATTGGCTATGTTGGGTAACACATCAAGGTTTGTTTGAATTTTGTTTTTATTTTATTAATTCTAGTGGGTAACATATGATTTATGTTTTGGTGAGCATTGAAACCATTATAGTTTATTTGTATTGGTTTGGAGGTCCATGTATCTATATATCTATATGTTAGGTCCATGAATTTAGCATTGTCAATTTGGTGTCAAAATTATAATGAATATTGAGTCTAATGTAAGTCTTAGAGTGTCTAAGGAGTATATTTGAAGATTAAGATGAAGACTTAAGTGAAACTCAAGAGAGGTGTAGCTTCTAAAAGCTCAAGTGCACTCAATCCATTGAGGATATCTAAAGGTCGACTACAGTCGATCAATCGAGAATCGAGATTAAGTATATATAAGAGACATCTTTGGACGACTAACCACATAGCATGCATGTACGCACACAGAGAAAATCTAACTTGAGAGAATTAGAGGGTTTGCTACATTTTATACGCCTAGGATTTTGTAACCAAGCAATCCATTCTTCATCACCATAACATCTAAGATTGGTATTTCATTGGAGGTGCTGCAAAGGTCAACAACTTTGAGTTGCTGAGCAAAGCTTCAAGGCAGTCCTTGGAGTCGCGAACAAGTCAGTTTTTGTGGAAGAGCAAATGGCTTGAAGAGTTCAATTGGGTTGAAGTTGTGTGAGGTCATGTGAATACATTTCTACTAGAGGTGGAAAATTAGTATTAGGGTTAATATTGTTTGTAAAACTTCAATTCATAGTGATTTGTTTTTGTGTTCAGGGTTGAGCGTTAAACCTGTGGACGGTTTTTCTGATTTGGGTTTTCCCTTCATGACCAAAATTGTTGTGTTATTTATTTTCCGCACTTTAATGGATTGCAATATTGGTTGTGCGTTTATTTGATCAAAAGTAAATTTGAAATTCATAATTGGATGATTGATTGGCTTTTTAATTTGATCTAAAATTAACTAAGCCGAGGTATAAATTTTCTCACAATTGGTATAAGAGCAGGTTCTCTCTTTTTGGATTAATTTACTAAAATTGATCCTCAACCCCTATTATCATGGATAAATTTGTGAAGTCTTGTACACTTAAGCATGACACTTTGATTGTGGAAGACCCTAGTGATGACCTCGACATTTCCATGAAATATCATAAATTTCTTTCAGGTTGTTGTTGACACCCTATTTTGCAACTATTAATTTTACTTTTTTACACTTCAGTGCTTAAAGGGTAAAATGGTAATTTCACTAGCTTGAAAATTCAAAGCTGGTCCATAAATTCAAAATCATATTTTTAGTGATCAAAATTGAATTAAGAATGAGAGTGCATTTTTTGGATTGGAAATTGGATCAAAAACCAAGATTTCATTAAGGAAATAAATTTGATTGGTTGAAATGATATTTACCATAAGCTCACATACATAGGATTACTTCTTAATTAATTTGATTGGTCCTCTAAAGGATTAAATTAAAATCAATTAATAAATAATTCCTATTGGTTTAGAACACCTTAAAATGGTAAGTATTCGTGCACAAGATATTCATCAAAGGATAATTCTTAAATTGATTTATTTTTAATTAATGAGATAATTATTTTGACCAATAATTATCATATTAACTATTAATAAATTGATTAAAATCAATAAATCTCGAATTCAGCTAAAGAAGGACTTCTAAATCCACTAGAAGTTGACCAAAGGTGAAAAACCAGGAATTATCCAAAGCCCAATTCGGATTTGGATTCCAGCCTGTACACTGATCAGTATTTTGACCATAACGTTTGACTCAATTATCCGATTGAGTTGATTCAAATTGGACTGGAAATATAACATGATGGGCTACAAATATGCATGAAATGAACATCTCCAAATTATTTTGTTCAAGAAACTCATCTCATACCATTGCATAATATAGCAAACTTATCTCATACCATTGCATAATATAGCAAAAACTATATGGAATATGTAACTGTACTTTATCTTTAATATTTTGCCCCACGTGACCTTACTGGTGCCATGTCTTTAGAGAAACTATCCTCTCGTGGCCTGGGTTGCCAGTTTACAAAGATCTGAAGATCCCCTCGTGGTCTGGGTTGCCATATCTTCAGGGAATATAACCCCTCGTGGCCTTACTTGTTGCCAGTCTACAGGGAATAAAACCTCTCGAGGCCTTCTTACTGCCATGTCTTTAGGGCATACGATCCCCTCGTGGCCTTGGGTTGTTAGTCTACAGGGCATCACACTCAAAACTGTTTTAGGTGTTCGTAAAACATATCATGCTTGTTTATTTTTCAATCTCTCTCTTGCCTTACTAAGCCAAAATTCATAGCATATCCACAACTTGCTTCTTAAATCTATCTTAATTGTATCAACTCAAAACTGTTTCTTAATCAATGCACATTTTCTTTATAAACAAGTACCAAACTGAGTTTACTGAAAGCATTGATAAACCATATATAGATATATTCTTAAAACATGGACTATTAAATTTCCATGGCACATTCCCTTACTTCAATCCAAAAGCTGGATTCCAAGAGTCTCAAGCAGAACGCTTCACCTATCCTCTCTTGATAATCCTAAATCAAGTATAGGAGTTAAGTTAATTTTAACTTAATCTTAGTTTCAACTTGATGCCAACCTCAACTCATAATAGGCTAATCAACACTTATAACCTTAATTCGCTTAATTTAACTTAACAAATCTTTACTAAACGCTTACTAAACCCCAAACAACATGTTGAAGGCATCCAAGGCTAACCAACCTCATAACTATAATACCAAATACAACATACTTCAAGCAATCACACATTGTTTCTAAGGCATTAATGCAGAAACCGTAGTTACATGGATCATAACTTTCCTTATAATACCAAACAATGAAATCAGTGCTTAATAAAATTCACCTAGACAATAAACATGCTATTGGCCTTTCACATAAAATATCAACTCAAATAAATCATCCAATTGCAAGAATAAATTCGTCAAAGTCTCATTCTTTCAGGTAATAAAGGTTCTGTCCCACAACAGGGAAGTCCATTTGAACAGTGAATTTAACTATCCATTCACTATCCAATTTTCTTGATATTTCATTTGCTTGTTCTATTATATGTCTAGCACGTTACTTAAAAATTACAGATCTATTTGAGCCTTATTAAAAATTATAAAATTCAACCAAGACAGAAGACTCAAATCTGCCATCACAGTTTTGAAGGTAACTTTAGATCAGTACCCACAATTCCTTATTTACTAAAATTGCATGGAGATAATTCCATAAAAAACATATACATCCTAGGGTTCCAGAAACATATTCCAATAACTTAAATTCCAAACATTGGATTTATTATGTAATTTCAAACCGACAAACACAGAATCTGTCAAATTGACAGATTTGCACAGTTTTCTTGTAAAATTACAAATAATTATCAAAAATCAATATTTTTCTATGAAATTTCATATACATAACCTAGACATATGATAGATTACCCTAGAGAAAACCGTTTCCTCATCCTATTTTCGAAAATTCCCAGAATTTCGTGCAACTTTCTGCTCACTACAGAAAACAGAAACAGGTTGCATTTTTCCTCAAGAAACTTAACAACCATCAACCATTAGCCAACAATCCTCCTAAATCCAACACATGCAGCACCTACTTAAGCTTAATCTCATCATACACAGTCACAGAACTCATAAAAATCAACATGCAAGTCATACAATCCACATCCAAGACATATTTCGTCATCAATTGCAAGAAACTAACATGGAATCACCCAAACTTCATACCCAATAAAAATTCCAGCAAAGACCACCTCAAATCCCACATGCATGTACACAATCTTTTATCTTACTCAACCCAAAATCATATCTCTACCAACCCATAACCTCAAAGTGTAAGAATCCAAAAGATCAACCAATAATTTAAACTATACCCATTTCAAAACTAGACTAAAATCATAAACCCTTACCTAGCTTATGATTTTTTGATGGAGAATGATGTTAGGCTCACTCTAGCATGACCTTGTGGAAGAAGACTTGAGAGAACACAAGGGAGATTCTTTCTAGGGGCTGCTGAACCCGTGGGTCAAGAGGGGGAGAAAAGCATTTGTGTTCTTCCTTTCTTTTGTCTATGTTAGAGAAATGAGGGACATCAAAGGGTGGGGTGGGGGCCGGCCAACAGAAGGAGAGTTTCTCTCTCTTTCTTTTCCTTTCTTTCTTCTTGAACAATGAAATGAAATGAGGAGCAATGCATGGCCGGTTCCAGAGGAAAATTTTGGCTAGTGCATTACACATGTCACCTTGCATGTGGGTGATATTTAGTTAGTGGAGTCCAAGTGTCAATTTATAAGAGGGTAGAGGTTTGTTAGTGGATTCCATGTGTCATCTTTGGAGAGGAGGGCTTAGCTAGTGGATTGTACAACTCCTATTGGTTCACTAGACCATTAACATGCATTATCTTACTTAACACCATTAGCCTTTAATACTCTTAATTAGCTTAACCTTAATTAATCATCTAATAACTAACTTACAATTACTAATTATCCTACATGCCATTAACATATATGCATGTTTATTATTACTAACATTAATCATATAGCATGACTATATTCCTCACTAATTCACTAGTCACTTGTCAATAATTTACATCATAATATATTTGACTATTATATAATTAATTTATAATGCTAGGTGGTGTGGGGCATCACATTAAATACTTTTTAACTATAGATAATATATTTTTTTGAATATTTAATTGACATTTTAATATGAGGAAAAATACATTACTTACAATTGTTGTCTTATGCCTCAAAATAAAATGAGCTAAAAGAATTTTTAATAGCATATGGGTAACAACTTGTTAATGATTTCACCATATGGATAACTCAAATTGTGGTTCAAATTTATAGTCTCTCATCCAAAAGTTAACAGGTGAAAAATTCTTATTGATATATTAATTCATAATCAAATCCACACTGACCTGACATGGGAGTTCACACTTTTAACTACAAAACCAAATCATAGAATAGGCGATATATTGGATAAATTATTCACTTCAAACTTTATTACATAATATACTCAACCCTCACACATAAAATTCTGACAGATACTATTATGTTTATCAAGCACATTACATCATCAAATTAAGAGATCTGAGTACATTATTCACTCTGGATTGAAAAAACTAACAAAATGACATGGCCATATGAATAGGATTTACCAAAGAGAGAGATCTGGATCTATATGAAATCCTAACAGTGACAAGTGCAGAACTCGTAAGGTACATTTTATTTGGAAACAATAAACTAAAAATGCATAGAATCAGTGTAAGCTTAATAAATTATATGCCTGGTAGATTAGATATGCAATTGAAAAGAGAAAAGCAAACAAATTTTTAGTACCTCTAATTTCACACTAATTTTGCTTTAGGTTTAGGTACTTTAGGATTCTTTTTCTGGCCACTGTTTTGATTTTTAGAGTATACTAGAAAAATAACCCGTGCGATGCACGTGATTTTTTTAAAATATTAAATTTATTTTTTTCTAATTATTTTTTTCTATGAATTTGCAATTCTTTAATTTTTTCTATTATTTTTTTTTTAAATCGTAAATTAAAACCATTCAATTTTTTTTTTTTTTTTTTTATTTAGCATGAAATTGGAAGGAATGACATGTTTTGTACCATATATAATGTTTTTATTGGTACTTCATATGTTTATTTTAATAATGTAATTACTAATTAATTTAAACCCCATTGTATTAGTAGGTGGTAGTCTTTCATGACAAATTATTTTTGCAAAACATATGAATTTATTGCTTGCCCTTAATTGTAGAGAGCTTAAGCATCGTTCTTTTGACGCTTTGTCCTTTCAGTGCTAGTATCTCCTCCATTGTTTTGCTGGATATGTCTTGATGAATCTTTATGAGTATTGAGTAGTATAGCCTTTGTTCCCTTTGTTTTTTTTACTGCAATGTAATCATCTTCAGTATACTCAATTTGTAAGACATGGTTGTCTTCCTACATCATTTTATTATTATGTTAATTTTTTTGTGACT
>BKZX01024924.1:0-14579 GCA_014362285.1 Fagus crenata | reverse complement strand
TTTAGTTGGTTCTCTCCCTCTTCATTTTTTTTGGGCAGGTGAAAATCATCAATGGTGCAAAATTTTCTACTCTGCTACGACTCATAAAAAATCAACAAAATATTCTCATTGCTCGGATTGCTGTCAGTTATACAATTTGAAGGATTTGATTATAAAGACTCATTAAAGAGTTGTTTGTTTGGTGATGGTACTCTATGTTGTACTATTCTGTTGGGTGGTTTGTTGTCAATGTAGTGTGTTTCTTTTAGTGTTGCCTTGCTATGATTGCACTATTTGTTTTGTGTTTTGTTGAATATAAGTGTTAGAATATAAGCCCAATGGGTCTTAGGCCCAATACATTGTCTTATATAACACTCCTTTTACTTGTGCATTACTCTTACCTCTGCCTATATAAAGGCTCTCTTTTGTACTACATTTGATATATAATATAATACATAGACTTTCAGTCTTTAACATGGTATCAGAGCTAAGGCTTTAATATTGTGCAGTTCTAGTCCTTCCAGGTGTTCTTCCGCTGCCTCAGCTGTCTCCGGCACTGCCCAGCCGCCACCGTCAGAAATCCGGTTGCCTGCGCTGCCAAGAAGTTGATTCATCGCCGAACAGACTTGCTGCCACCCTCGGTTCTCCCGCAACAGGACTCCGATCACTACACCTCTGCAGTCGTTGGAAAGATCTTGAGAAGCTCGACCCAACCGCGCAAGAATCAACCCCATACGATGTCAGACGCTCCTCCACGCGCCGCCCAAAGTTACGGCGCTGTTATCCTCGGTTCTCCCGCTACCGGACTCCGATCACGACACATCCACCGCCGTTGGAAAGATCTTGAGAAGCTTGACCCAACTGCGTAAGATTCATCCTCATCGGAGCCTGGACGCGCTGCCACGCGCCGCCAAAAGTTCCGGCGCCGTCAAGCCCTTCTTCACGCGCCACGTCAGCCCTAGACAGCCACTGCCACGTCAGCCCTAGTTGACTTTGATCGCGTTGACCGTTGACCAGCGTTGACCGTTGACTTTGACCGTTGACCAGGGTTGACTTTGACCATTGACCAGTGTTGACATTTTTTCAAAGTTGACTTTTTGCAACCAAGATGCTTCCTACCCAGTTTTTCGCGCTGATTTCATTTTTGTGGTCTATTTTTGTAGTTGAGGTTTCGTTATGGCTCAAAATGAAATTTCTAAGCCTATTCACAGGTGATCAAATCAGAAGATTTCTCATCTTATTTGTGCCTTTTGCAAGCATCGCGGTCACACTATTGATCAATGTAACATGCGTGCCGGCATTCTTCAGCGCTCTGCAGCCTTGACTGCCTTTGAGTTTGTACCATCATCCGATGCTGCATCTTTTGATCCTGTCTCATTGACTACACCTACTTACAGCATAGCAGATCTGCAAGCCCTCTTCAGTCAGGTTCAAGTTTTGTCTTCCAGTGCATCCAATCCTGCTCTTTCTGTGACACCAGGTATCTCTTCTGAATGGTTCTTAGATTCTGCTTGCTGCAATCACATGACGGACAATCCTCATTTCACAAGTGCCCACACTCCTCCTGTCTTACCTACGATTACCACTGCTGATGGCTCCGCCATGACTGTTAGTCATGTCGGCTCCATCTCTACCCCCAACTTATCTGTCTCTGATGTTTTTTGTATTCCTAAACTGCATCTTAATCTTTTATCTGTTGGCCAACTAACCGAACTTGGTTTAAACCTGTTTTTTGCTTCTCGTGGTTGTCTTGTGCAGGATTCTCGGACGGGGCAGATCGTTGGGACCGCGCGTAAGGTTGGACAGTTGTTTGAGCTAACTTCCCTTCACCTTCCGTCTTCATCAGTCTCCGCCCCTGTTATTGCTGCTTCTGCCTCCATTGAGTTGTGACACTCTCGTCTAGGTCATGTTTCCCTTCCTCGTATTCAAACCTTAGTATCTAGGGGTCTATTAGGTTCAGTTTCTTCCAGTCCATTTGATTGTATGCCATGTCAGCTCAGCAAACAACTTGCCTTACCTTTTAATAATAGTGAGTTTATTGCTACAGCAACTTTTGATCTTATTCATTCAGATATATGGGGGCCCTCTCCTGTTCCCACAGTGGGGGGGTCAAGATATTTAGTTATTTTTGTTGATGATTTTTCTCGTTACACTTGGATTTATTTAATGAAAAATCGTTCTGAAGTTCTCACAATATATCGTGATTTTGCTAAAATGGTTCAGACTCAGTATTCTAAAGCTATTAAGGTATTTTGCTCTGACAATGCACGAGAATATAGAAAAACTGATTTTTCTACTATTCTTAAACACTATGGAACTATTTTTCATACCTCTTGTGTTGGTACCTCAGAACAAAATGGACGAGCTGAATGTAAACTCCGTCACATCCTAGATACTATTAGGACTCTTACCAATGCAGCCTCCACTCCTGCCTCATTCTGGGGTGAAGCTGCTCTCACTGCAGTATACACCATCAACTGATGTCCTTCACCTGTCGTTCAAAACACAACACCATATGAACGGTTGTTTGGCACAGCTCCAAACTATAGTCTACTCAAAGTTTTTGGTTGTATCTGTTTTGTTCTTCTTCAACTACATGAGTGCACTAAACTCCAACCCTGCTCCCAGCTATGTTGTTTTCTTGGCTATGGCCTTGAAGAAAAAGGGTACCGATGTTATGATCCAGTCGCCATGCGTCTTCGAGTCTCTCGGCATGTGGTATTCTGGGAACACAAGATGTTCTATTCCTTACCTTTATTTTCTGCAGGTAATTCTGATTCTCAAACTGATCCTCTACCAAATCTCTTCTCTGAGATTCCTTCCCCTTCTGCTGAGTCAGTTAATCCCATCTCCGACGAGTCTCCCCCTACTGATCCCTCCTCTGATGAATCTCCTACAGCCGATCCTACCTTCGACGAGTCTCCTCTCTCTACCCCTGCTGCGAATCTTGTCAACACTACTGCTCCTGAGCCCCATCGCTCTCATCGGGTAAGTACTCTTCCCTCTCATCTTCGTGACTTTCACTGCTTTTTTGTCTTTGCCACCTTACATGAACCTCACACTTTTCGTGAGGCCTCCTCTGACCTTTTATGGCAGCAAGCGATGAAAGAAGAATTGGATGCATTGTTAAAAACAGGTACTTGGGATCTGGTTGATTTGTCAGCTGGTAAATCTGCTATTGGTTGCAAGTGGGTGTACAAGATCAAAACTCGATCAGATGGTACTGTTGATCGCTACAAGGCTCGTCTCGTTGCCAAGGGATTCACTCAAGAGTATGGCATTGACTATGAGGAGACATTTGCCCCGGTGGCTCGCCTCTCCTCTGTTCGTACACTTATCGCAGTTTCTGCTTCCCGACATTGGCCACTTTTTCAGATGGATGTGAAGAATGCCTTTCTTAATGGAGAACTAACTGAGGAAGTCTACATGTAGCTCCCTCCTGGTTTCTCCCAACCCCTAGGCTTTTCTCCCAAAGTGTGTCGCTTACGTCGGGCACTATATGGTCTTAAGCAAGCTCCACAAGCCTGGTTTGTCAAGTTCAGCTCCATCATTTCTCAGCATGTTTTTTCAGCTAGTTCATATGATTCAGCTATGTTCTTCCGACGCTCAGATCATGGTATTACCCTTCTCTTGTTGTATGTAGATGACATGATTATTACTGGTGATGATGTGCAGGGCATCCAGGATCTTAAACGCTTTCTTGGTCAGCACTTTGAGATGAAGGATCTGGGTCCCCTCAGTTATTTTCTTGGCCTTGAAGTCTTTTCCTCCTTCGATGGTTACTATCTCACTCAAGCCAAGTACACATCTGATCTTATCTCTCGGGCTGGAATCACGGACAGCAAGATCGTTGACACACCCATTGAATACAACAATCGCTTGAATACTCATGATGGAGAACCACTTCCTGATGCTACCCTCTACAGACAGTTAGTTGGGAGTTTTGTTTACCTCACTGTCACTCGACCGGACATCTCCTATGCCGTTCACATTGTTAGCCAGTTCATGGCTGCACCGCGGTCTCTCCATTATGCTGTTGTACTTCGGATTCTTCGGTATTTGAAAGGCATCTTGTTTCATGGACTTTACTTCTGATCTCAGTCGTCGCTCACTCTTCAGGCTTATTCTAATGCCGACTGGGTAGGAGACCCTACTGACCGTCGTTCCACTACAGGGTATTGTTTTCTTCTTGGTGACTCCCTCATCTCTTGGCGCAGCAAGAAACAATCTGTTGTTGCTCGTTCTAGTACTGAGGCAGAATATCGAGCACTTGCTGACACCACTGCTGAGCTCCTTTGGTTACGTTGGCTTCTCCAGGACTTAGGCATTGATTGTTCTACTGCAGTTCCGATCCATTGTGACAATCGAAGTGCCATCCAAATTGCCCACAATGACGTCTTCCATGAGCGTACCAAACATATTGAGATCGACTGTCACTTTGTTCGTCATCACTTACTACAGGGTACTTTGCAGCTTTGTTCAGTGTCTTCTCAGGACCAGTTAGTTGACATATTCACCAAACCTATGCCTCCAGGCCGTTTCCGTGATCTTATTTCCAAACTTAAGTTGGTGTCGGTTTACCCAACATGAGTTTGAGGGGGGATGTTAGAATATAAGCCCAATGGGTCTTAGGCCCAATACATTGTCTTGTATAACACTCCTTTTACTTGTGCATTACTCTTACCTCTGCCTATATAAAGGCTCTCTCTTGTACTACATTTAATATATAATATAATACATAGACTTTCAGTCTTTAACAATAAGAAACCAATGTATCTTTGGAGGAGGAGGAATATATATATGATCATACGTGGGAAAGACCACTCTTGCTAAGATGGTTTATAACCATCACGATGTCAAGCAGCACTTTAACTGCCGCGCTTGGGTATTTGTCTCTCAACAATGTCAAAGAAGAAATGTTTGGGAAGGAATTCTGTTTAGCCTTCTCTCTCCATCTGAAAAGGAAAGGGATGGAATTCGAAAGAAGAGAGATGAAGAGATCGTTGACCAACTTCTTCAAGTTCTGAAGGAGAAAAAGTGTTTGGTGATTCTGGATGATATTTGGAACACTGAGCATTGGGACATTCTATGTAAAGCCTTCCCAGTGAAGGATACTACTGGCAGCAAAATATTGCTTACCACTCGTAATAGAGATGTGGCTTTGCATGCAGATCCCAGAGGTTTCCTTCACAATCTGCAGTTTTTAAATGATGAAAAAAGCTGGGAATTGCTTGAGAAGAAAGCAATATCTTGGAGAGAAGGTACAATTAATATCTACTCTACTCTCTTAATTTTTCTTCTTTGGTAATTAATTTGAAGAAAAAGAACAGTAAACGAAGGTATTACAACTTACAGGCATAAAACATATTTACTGTGAAATGACAAATATTCCCGTGTAAAACACAATTAATTAATAAAAACAATTTAAAAGACAAAATTAATAATAACTTTTAAATAATAAATTTATCTAGATCTGAATTTTTATTTGTTAGATATTAGAGGAAAAGATAAATATCACTATATGTGTAAATGTGTCTACTATTGGTTGTGGTGAGCTTAATTTTATTTTAAAATAGAAGGTATGGTTATTTTAACTTAACTTTTATTATAATAAACAAAATAAAATGATGAAAATAGGCCAATCCAAAGTCCAAACACACACGCTTACAAATATACGGATTGGTAAATGTGAATGTACAAACTTAATCCAAAATTTTCAACCAAATGTTATCTCACGGAAAAAAGAAGGTATTGAAACTAACATTTCATGACACAAAAAGATAAAAGTTCAATATGAATAATAAAATATATATTTCTCTTAATTTTTTGACCAAGCGTGCTTTAAATGCTAGTTATATAATTCTATATTATCTAAAATCATTTTGTCCAAAAAATATTTTTATCAATAGATGAATTTATGCATATAGAGTCATAAACTTTTTTTTCTTTTTTTCTTTTTTTGAATTGATGATAAAAATACAGACACACACACTACACTAATTTTGTATAAGTGGAGGATCGAACCCACGATTTTTAGGGATGGGGATCAAGGGAAGGGGGCTGCACCACTAGGCCAAATGCCTCGTGGGCATAGAGTCATAGACTCGTTAAAACTGATTATACAAACTTTAATTTGAATATATTATGTTTGACATTAATATATCCACTCAATTGTGACTTCATAGATTTATAAAAACGGAAAATTCTATGGTTAAAAGGTATAAATCAAGTATGAACACTTTTAGAGGGTCATGGCCTCTCCAGGTCTCATTATACATACATAGAATATTACCGTAGGACTAAAAAAGAAAAGGGTTTAAACAAGTCTTGCCATAGCGAAAATTTCACATAAAATTTAACTCTCACATAGAGTTGTCACTCGCCTACACACACAAAATAACAAATTCGTGGGGACTTGGGGAGTGTATGAAAATATTTTTGAAATTTTCAATGTTTGTAGATTTATTGTGATACAATTAACAAATGACCAAAACTAGATTTCACATTTAAACTTGTTGGATATAATAGATTAGACGAAAACAGATTGGAAAAATGTATTTGATCAAGGCTAGTGTTTGATACTATATCCTTAAGACATATTTTGACTCTCACAATGGTTCTTATTGTTGGGAAATTTAGACTCTGACTTGATTAATTTTAACCAATTAGACCCAAGTTAAATTAATTAATTAATTATGGATTCAAAATTTGTTTGTCCTTAAAGTTAGTCAAACCCATTTCTTCACAAAACTAGCACTACACCAATTAATGATAATTCTAGAAATTGACACTCATATTAGTTAGTTAGTACAAAAAACTTGGATAGTTTAAAATATAGCCAAAGAATGAAAGAACTAGTAATTCAGAAGGAAAAAAAAAAAAAAAAACTTTTGAATTAAGTGTAGTTGCATTTGGTTTTTTGATTGAGTAGTTGCATTTGTTGTTGTTCAAGAAGAAATTATATTATTTTGTTTGTTGTTGGCTTTGCAGACTTTATAATCAAAACTAATATGGAATGGTTGGAGAATGAAATGTTAAAATATTGTGGGGGTTTACCGTTGGCCATAACTGTACTTGGAGGTCTTTTAGCGGCAAAGCATACACAGGAAGAATGGGACGATGTGCATAGACATGTGAAATCATACCTTAATGTACAAGAAGGCTTACAATTCAACAAGGACAAGGTGTTAGCGTTAAGTTATAATGAGTTACCTTGCCACTTGAAACCATGCTTTTTATATTTAGGCCATTTCCCAGAGGATTTTGAGATACCAACAACGGAATTGGTTCGAATGTGGATGGCAGAAGGTTTTATACAAAAAATTCAGCACGAAAGAGGTAGAGACGATACAATGGAGGATGTCGGAGAACGATATTTATGGGAGCTAGTGCAGAGGTGCATGGTTCTGGTGGGGAAAATCAGCTCACTTGGAAGGATCAAAACTTGTCGAATCCATGATCTTATGCGAGACTTTTGCGTATCAAAAGCCCAAGAGGAAAATTTTCTCCAAATCACCAATATTCGTTCCATGGAAGAGAGTGAAGTGCATATTGGTAAAATTCGAAGACTTGCTATCAATGTAGAATCAAATGATTATTACCTCAAGGAACATCCTTACCTCAGGTCTCTTCTCTTCTTTGGGTGGTCTGATTATTTGTCATTTAAAGAACCTCGTTTCAAGAACTTCAGATTGCTTAGAGTCTTAAATTTGAAAAATTTGAAAAAATATTACCACTTCAACTTAAAGTTACCAAAAGACATTGGATGTCTCATCCACTTGAGATTTTTATCTCTGAAAGGTAGCAATGTAAATAATGTGCCATCATCCATGGGCAACTTGAGGTGTTTGCAGACACTAGATTTGCGGTACTCGAATAGCGGTGTAAAAGTGCCAAATGTGTTTAAGAAGATAGAACAGTTGAGGCATCTATATCTACCTGTATATGGTTATAAGGTATGTGAGAAGTTGGAAGTGGGTAATCTTTGTTATTTGCAAACACTGGTGAATGTTTGGTCCAAAAAGATCCGACTGCCCACAAGTTTCACATTCAATCCTCTTCGGGTTCTAAAGGTGATGTCTTATGATTGGGACAGGGGCTGAGATATAGTAGAAAAACTTAACGTGAGGCCTTATTTTGAATTGGGCCGAGATATAATAGAAGATCTTAAAATGAGCTCTTATTGGGAAAGTTGCTGCCTAGATATAATAGAAAAACTTAACGTGAGGTCTTATTTTGAAGGGAGCCCAGATATAATACAAATAGTATCAAGCTGTCCTCATATATATAACCTGCATATATATCGTGTGGAAATAAAGAAGCTTCCAGAAGTCCACCAATTCCCTTCAAATCTTGCCAAGTTGACCTTTGAGTGGACTTGGCTTGAGGAAGACCCAATGGCAACATTAGAGAAGTTGCCCAACTTAAAAATCCTCCGCCTTGTTGAGTGGGCCTACCTAGGGAAGAATATGGTTTGTTCTGAAAGAGGATTTCCTCGGCTTCAATCTCTTGTCCTTGCTGGCTTGTATCATTTAGAAGAGTGGAGGGTGGAGGAAGGTGCCATGCCCAGTCTCTGTCGTTTGCAAATTACCAATTGCCCAAGCCTGAGGAGGATTCCAGATGGATTGAGGTTCATCACAACCCTCCAGGAATTGGAGATCAAATACATGCCAAAGACATTCAAAGATAGGGTTGACAAAGGTGGAGAGGATTTCTGCATAGTCCAACACGTGCCTTCCTTTGTATTTCAACACTGTGACAGGGAATGGTAATTAATCATCAATAGCTAACAAGGTATAGTAGTAGCACTGAATTCTTCTTGCACTTGCATATTTCAAATGTTTTATGGCAACTCCATTGCTTCTTTTCTTTCAAATCTGTCTCTCTCTCTCTCTCAAATTAATTCAATTTTCCCTAATAATCTTTACTAGTAAATTCATTACTAGCTAACAATGTATAGTTAGTAGCTAACAAGGGTAACTCCATTGCTTCTTTTCTTTCAAATCTCTCTCTCTCTCTCTCTCAAATTAATTCAATTTTCCCTAATGATCTTTGGCAAATATATGTTACTTTCTTTTCGCATCTCTTAATTAAGGGTAATTCCCATTATATTAGTAGCAAATTCTTTTCCACTTCATCTTGTCGTGGACTCTTATATAAATTAAGCAATGAGTTTTTATTAACTGTTTCTCCCCATTTTGGGGGTCTTTCTACTTTTTTTGGGGGTCTTTCTACTGCATAGCTATATTGGTTGATGGGTCTTATATTAATAAATTAAGCAATGTTATTTTAATGAGTTCATTTCTACATCATATTTCCTTTTAATTTATTTTTAATGTTTTGGGCTAAACCAGTTTAGTTGGTTCTCTCCCTCTTCATTTTTTTTGGGCAGGTGAAAATCATCAATGGTGCAAAATTTTCTACTCTGCTACGACTCATAAAAAATCAACAAAATATTCTCATTGCTCGGATTGCTGTCAGTTATACAATTTGAAGGATTTGATTATAAAGACTCATTAAAGAGTTGTTTGTTTGGTGATGGTACTCTATGTTGTACTATTCTGTTGGGTGGTTTGTTGTCAATGTAGTGTGTTTCTTTTAGTGTTGCCTTGCTATGATTGCACTATTTGTTTTGTGTTTTGTTGAATATAAGTGTTAGAATATAAGCCCAATGGGTCTTAGGCCCAATACATTGTCTTATATAACACTCCTTTTACTTGTGCATTACTCTTACCTCTGCCTATATAAAGGCTCTCTTTTGTACTACATTTGATATATAATATAATACATAGACTTTCAGTCTTTAACATGGTATCAGAGCTAAGGCTTTAATATTGTGCAGTTCTAGTCCTTCCAGGTGTTCTTCCGCTGCCTCAGCTGTCTCCGGCACTGCCCAGCCGCCACCGTCAGAAATCCGGTTGCCTGCGCTGCCAAGAAGTTGATTCATCGCCGAACAGACTTGCTGCCACCCTCGGTTCTCCCGCAACAGGACTCCGATCACTACACCTCTGCAGTCGTTGGAAAGATCTTGAGAAGCTCGACCCAACCGCGCAAGAATCAACCCCATACGATGTCAGACGCTCCTCCACGCGCCGCCCAAAGTTACGGCGCTGTTATCCTCGGTTCTCCCGCTACCGGACTCCGATCACGACACATCCACCGCCGTTGGAAAGATCTTGAGAAGCTTGACCCAACTGCGTAAGATTCATCCTCATCGGAGCCTGGACGCGCTGCCACGCGCCGCCAAAAGTTCCGGCGCCGTCAAGCCCTTCTTCACGCGCCACGTCAGCCCTAGACAGCCACTGCCACGTCAGCCCTAGTTGACTTTGATCGCGTTGACCGTTGACCAGCGTTGACCGTTGACTTTGACCGTTGACCAGGGTTGACTTTGACCATTGACCAGTGTTGACATTTTTTCAAAGTTGACTTTTTGCAACCAAGATGCTTCCTACCCAGTTTTTCGCGCTGATTTCATTTTTGTGGTCTATTTTTGTAGTTGAGGTTTCGTTATGGCTCAAAATGAAATTTCTAAGCCTATTCACAGGTGATCAAATCAGAAGATTTCTCATCTTATTTGTGCCTTTTGCAAGCATCGCGGTCACACTATTGATCAATGTAACATGCGTGCCGGCATTCTTCAGCGCTCTGCAGCCTTGACTGCCTTTGAGTTTGTACCATCATCCGATGCTGCATCTTTTGATCCTGTCTCATTGACTACACCTACTTACAGCATAGCAGATCTGCAAGCCCTCTTCAGTCAGGTTCAAGTTTTGTCTTCCAGTGCATCCAATCCTGCTCTTTCTGTGACACCAGGTATCTCTTCTGAATGGTTCTTAGATTCTGCTTGCTGCAATCACATGACGGACAATCCTCATTTCACAAGTGCCCACACTCCTCCTGTCTTACCTACGATTACCACTGCTGATGGCTCCGCCATGACTGTTAGTCATGTCGGCTCCATCTCTACCCCCAACTTATCTGTCTCTGATGTTTTTTGTATTCCTAAACTGCATCTTAATCTTTTATCTGTTGGCCAACTAACCGAACTTGGTTTAAACCTGTTTTTTGCTTCTCGTGGTTGTCTTGTGCAGGATTCTCGGACGGGGCAGATCGTTGGGACCGCGCGTAAGGTTGGACAGTTGTTTGAGCTAACTTCCCTTCACCTTCCGTCTTCATCAGTCTCCGCCCCTGTTATTGCTGCTTCTGCCTCCATTGAGTTGTGACACTCTCGTCTAGGTCATGTTTCCCTTCCTCGTATTCAAACCTTAGTATCTAGGGGTCTATTAGGTTCAGTTTCTTCCAGTCCATTTGATTGTATGCCATGTCAGCTCAGCAAACAACTTGCCTTACCTTTTAATAATAGTGAGTTTATTGCTACAGCAACTTTTGATCTTATTCATTCAGATATATGGGGGCCCTCTCCTGTTCCCACAGTGGGGGGGTCAAGATATTTAGTTATTTTTGTTGATGATTTTTCTCGTTACACTTGGATTTATTTAATGAAAAATCGTTCTGAAGTTCTCACAATATATCGTGATTTTGCTAAAATGGTTCAGACTCAGTATTCTAAAGCTATTAAGGTATTTTGCTCTGACAATGCACGAGAATATAGAAAAACTGATTTTTCTACTATTCTTAAACACTATGGAACTATTTTTCATACCTCTTGTGTTGGTACCTCAGAACAAAATGGACGAGCTGAATGTAAACTCCGTCACATCCTAGATACTATTAGGACTCTTACCAATGCAGCCTCCACTCCTGCCTCATTCTGGGGTGAAGCTGCTCTCACTGCAGTATACACCATCAACTGATGTCCTTCACCTGTCGTTCAAAACACAACACCATATGAACGGTTGTTTGGCACAGCTCCAAACTATAGTCTACTCAAAGTTTTTGGTTGTATCTGTTTTGTTCTTCTTCAACTACATGAGTGCACTAAACTCCAACCCTGCTCCCAGCTATGTTGTTTTCTTGGCTATGGCCTTGAAGAAAAAGGGTACCGATGTTATGATCCAGTCGCCATGCGTCTTCGAGTCTCTCGGCATGTGGTATTCTGGGAACACAAGATGTTCTATTCCTTACCTTTATTTTCTGCAGGTAATTCTGATTCTCAAACTGATCCTCTACCAAATCTCTTCTCTGAGATTCCTTCCCCTTCTGCTGAGTCAGTTAATCCCATCTCCGACGAGTCTCCCCCTACTGATCCCTCCTCTGATGAATCTCCTACAGCCGATCCTACCTTCGACGAGTCTCCTCTCTCTACCCCTGCTGCGAATCTTGTCAACACTACTGCTCCTGAGCCCCATCGCTCTCATCGGGTAAGTACTCTTCCCTCTCATCTTCGTGACTTTCACTGCTTTTTTGTCTTTGCCACCTTACATGAACCTCACACTTTTCGTGAGGCCTCCTCTGACCTTTTATGGCAGCAAGCGATGAAAGAAGAATTGGATGCATTGTTAAAAACAGGTACTTGGGATCTGGTTGATTTGTCAGCTGGTAAATCTGCTATTGGTTGCAAGTGGGTGTACAAGATCAAAACTCGATCAGATGGTACTGTTGATCGCTACAAGGCTCGTCTCGTTGCCAAGGGATTCACTCAAGAGTATGGCATTGACTATGAGGAGACATTTGCCCCGGTGGCTCGCCTCTCCTCTGTTCGTACACTTATCGCAGTTTCTGCTTCCCGACATTGGCCACTTTTTCAGATGGATGTGAAGAATGCCTTTCTTAATGGAGAACTAACTGAGGAAGTCTACATGTAGCTCCCTCCTGGTTTCTCCCAACCCCTAGGCTTTTCTCCCAAAGTGTGTCGCTTACGTCGGGCACTATATGGTCTTAAGCAAGCTCCACAAGCCTGGTTTGTCAAGTTCAGCTCCATCATTTCTCAGCATGTTTTTTCAGCTAGTTCATATGATTCAGCTATGTTCTTCCGACGCTCAGATCATGGTATTACCCTTCTCTTGTTGTATGTAGATGACATGATTATTACTGGTGATGATGTGCAGGGCATCCAGGATCTTAAACGCTTTCTTGGTCAGCACTTTGAGATGAAGGATCTGGGTCCCCTCAGTTATTTTCTTGGCCTTGAAGTCTTTTCCTCCTTCGATGGTTACTATCTCACTCAAGCCAAGTACACATCTGATCTTATCTCTCGGGCTGGAATCACGGACAGCAAGATCGTTGACACACCCATTGAATACAACAATCGCTTGAATACTCATGATGGAGAACCACTTCCTGATGCTACCCTCTACAGACAGTTAGTTGGGAGTTTTGTTTACCTCACTGTCACTCGACCGGACATCTCCTATGCCGTTCACATTGTTAGCCAGTTCATGGCTGCACCGCGGTCTCTCCATTATGCTGTTGTACTTCGGATTCTTCGGTATTTGAAAGGCATCTTGTTTCATGGACTTTACTTCTGATCTCAGTCGTCGCTCACTCTTCAGGCTTATTCTAATGCCGACTGGGTAGGAGACCCTACTGACCGTCGTTCCACTACAGGGTATTGTTTTCTTCTTGGTGACTCCCTCATCTCTTGGCGCAGCAAG
The DNA here is from genome assembly GCA_014362285.1 of Fagus crenata. NCBI lineage: Eukaryota > Viridiplantae > Streptophyta > Magnoliopsida > Fagales > Fagaceae > Fagus > Fagus crenata. Next base: position 1,047 of record BKZX01024924.1, on the reverse strand, counting down.
AAACAATCTGTTGTTGCTCGTTCTAGTACTGAGGCAGAATATCGAGCACTTGCTGACACCACTGCTGAGCTCCTTTGGTTACGTTGGCTTCTCCAGGACTTAGGCATTGATTGTTCTACTGCAGTTCCGATCCATTGTGACAATCGAAGTGCCATCCAAATTGCCCACAATGACGTCTTCCATGAGCGTACCAAACATATTGAGATCGACTGTCACTTTGTTCGTCATCACTTACTACAGGGTACTTTGCAGCTTTGTTCAGTGTCTTCTCAGGACCAGTTAGTTGACATATTCACCAAACCTATGCCTCCAGGCCGTTTCCGTGATCTTATTTCCAAACTTAAGTTGGTGTCGGTTTACCCAACATGAGTTTGAGGGGGGATGTTAGAATATAAGCCCAATGGGTCTTAGGCCCAATACATTGTCTTGTATAACACTCCTTTTACTTGTGCATTACTCTTACCTCTGCCTATATAAAGGCTCTCTCTTGTACTACATTTAATATATAATATAATACATAGACTTTCAGTCTTTAACAATAAGAAACCAATGTATCTTTGGAGGAGGAGGAATATATATATGATCATACGTGGGAAAGACCACTCTTGCTAAGATGGTTTATAACCATCACGATGTCAAGCAGCACTTTAACTGCCGCGCTTGGGTATTTGTCTCTCAACAATGTCAAAGAAGAAATGTTTGGGAAGGAATTCTGTTTAGCCTTCTCTCTCCATCTGAAAAGGAAAGGGATGGAATTCGAAAGAAGAGAGATGAAGAGATCGTTGACCAACTTCTTCAAGTTCTGAAGGAGAAAAAGTGTTTGGTGATTCTGGATGATATTTGGAACACTGAGCATTGGGACATTCTATGTAAAGCCTTCCCAGTGAAGGATACTACTGGCAGCAAAATATTGCTTACCACTCGTAATAGAGATGTGGCTTTGCATGCAGATCCCAGAGGTTTCCTTCACAATCTGCAGTTTTTAAATGATGAAAAAAGCTGGGAATTGCTTGAGAAGAAAGCAATATCTTGGAGAGAAGGTACAAT